>PVIW01013633.1:0-26634 GCA_004026585.1 Noctilio leporinus | reverse complement strand
GAATATGTGAGGAGTAACTTTTGCAAAGGATATGTTGGGGCTTAATAGTTCATATTGCTCTCGGTATAATTCAGGTGCTTGAGATTGGCAGCAATCCCTTTCCTGATGCTGCCTCTTTTTCTTGGTCAGGACTTTACAGTCTATAGTCTATATTCTAGCCGGTCTTGGCGCATGGCAGGGCCTCTGATTGTCGCAGTAGAGCTGATTCTGAGTGTCTGCCCCCAGGTAGGCTGGGCCTTCAGTAGCCTGACTGGGTTTTAGGGCTATTGGTGTTCTGGAGCCCGCAGGGAGCCCCCTCCCACTCCTGGCAGAGGTTCCTGCCCAGGACGCGCCCCCAGCACTTCTGCAGAGCCCCCCGCAATTTCGCTGGTCCCTGTGACGACGGGCCCTGCCCCTGCAGTTCCGGGAGGAGGCCATGCCTGTCAGTCAACACTGTCCGGGGTCCGCCTACACTGTCCCGCCCTTCTGGGGCGGGCACCATGCCCCCAAGCCAACCAGCTCTCCTCGGAGTCCTTTAAGTGGCCTCTGTGATGAGCCCCTCCCAGGCGTGGGTGGTGCGGTCTTTGTCTCCAGCAATGGTGGGTCAGTTACCCCTGCCACTAGTTCCAGCTCGCTGGCTCGCCGCTTGGAATTTCCCACGGAGCCTGGGGGCCTGTGTGGTTGTGCAGGGCTGGGCCTCCCCCCTCGCAGGGGCTTCTAGCTGCTGTTTCCCTGGTGGCCCAGCAGCTCCGTTTTGCAGCCCTCTCGCCGCCCAGCTGGTGCACTTCCCGCTCCCCTGCTCTGGCTTCCCACAGGACTCTTCTCCTCTGCCTCTAGCCCCGTGTGCGGAGCCTCCTCTCCCCGTTGCCGGAGTGAGTTTCTCACAGTCCCTCCCCTGCAAGAGTTCAATTCCGGGTTCCCTAGGGCGTTTGCCCTCGCTGCCTGCACTTCTCTGTTGAGACTTCCAGTCACCAGCGAGCCCGGAACTGGCCCCAGTCAAACGCGCCCCTATGGGCAGAGCCGCCCTTGCCCAGAGCCGACCTTGGCCCACCGGCCGGTCAGTCAGGAACGCCTCACCTACTGTCCTGCTGGCCTCCTCTGCCTCTGGGCTCTGCTCCCCTGTGTCCAGATGCTGCCTGTTCCAATCCCTAGGGTCCTGAAGATGTCTCACACTCCCTATCCTGTCTTCTAGCTGCTTTGGTACTCGAGAACACCATCAGCACTGCTCTCTGCTCTGTTGCCATCTTGGAAATCTGATTTTCTTTAGCTAAACAGAAACTTTTCAATTTGATATAGTCCCATTTGTTGATTCGTTCTTTGATTTCCTTTGCCCTTGGTGAGGTATCAGTAAACATATTTCTGCGTAGGATATCCAAAAGTTTACTGCCTATATTTTTCTCTGGGACCTTTATGGTGGTACTGCTTATGTTTAATTCCTTTACCCATTTTGAGTTTATTCTGGTGTATGGTATAAGTTGGTGATCTAGTTTTATCTTTTTGCATGTTGCTGTCCAGTTCTCCCAACACCATTTGTTGAAGAGACTGTTTTTACTCCATTTGATGTTCCTTCCCCCTTTGTCAAATATGAGTTGACCATAGAGTCCTGGGTTAATTTCTGGGCTCTCTATTCTGTTCCATTGATCTATATGTCTATTCTTATGGCATGAGGAATCTTGATTAAAGATAAGTCTTCCTCCTGATGCTTCCTATAGTTTTCTCCAGAGGTCAAGTCCCTTTATACTTAAGAGCTCTTCCTAGAGCCCTGGCTGGTAGCACAGTGGATAAGGCACTGGCCTGAGAACCCAAAGGTCGCTGGTTCAATTCCCCAGCCAGGGCACATAACCAGGTTGCAAGCCAGGTCTCCAGCCAGATTTGTAGCTGGAGGCAGGTGAAAAGGCAACCATACATTGATGTCTCTCTCCCTCTCTGCCTCTCCCTTCCCCTCTCTCTGAAAATAATTTTTAAAATTAAAAAAAAAAAAAAAAAGATAACTCTCCCTAGACAACAACCTTGTTTTTAGTGCTAAGCACCTGTTTCCTTCATCTGTCAAATTTTTATACTCCAACTTTAGACTTTATTTAACAGTATTGCCTAGTATTCTACAACCACTGTTAGGCCATGACCACCTCTTGTGTTTATGCCTTCAGATCCCAAATTAAGCATTTGCATATCACTCTATTCCATACCAGTAATAGTAGGATCTTCAGTTACAAGGAATAGAGAGGTACTTTGGCTAAGTTAAACAGAGAAATAACTTTAGCAGAAGAAAATTGGGAACTTCCCAGAATTGGAGGGAAGATTGAAGAAGGGGGCTCAGGTAGCAGAAGAGTTTAGGGAAGGCTGGTTTGGGGGAGCCTAGGAGCAGGCTGGTTAGAATGTCACCATGGACTCTGTACTGCCACCAAATCTGGCAGCTACAAATTAGTTCTTGATAAGATTCAAAGTTTGAGGAATATCCAGTTGGCTGAATCTCCTTCAGGTGTCCCAGATCCTGGCTTTCTGACAACAAGCCATGCGCTCTCTGCTTTTGCTTGACTCTTTCTACTTCTTTCTGCAGCAAAGAAGCAAAGGTCACCCACTGTAGCAAATACCCTTGGTGCCCTTACCATTTCTGTGTGCCCAGCATATTTGTACTATCAGTCTTTGACATTTCGGCCATGCAGAGGCTGAAAGTGGGAACCAATGGATGATGACAACAGATGTACAGATACCCTGGCTCCCTCACCCTTCACCTCACATTGTTCTGAGATGTGTGTTTTATGAGAGGGTTGGGGTCCCAATTGCTCATAGAGATGACTAGTGTCAGAGCACTGTTCTTAGGGTCTTTCTGGGTTGGCTCAAACTAAGATGTTCACCCAGTGTCTTCCCCTATTAAAATTCTCATTCTTTAAGGTGAGGTGAAAAAGTCTATCACCAAAGTGCCACACCAAGCTAATAGGTTCATTTCTTTGGCCACCACAATGTTTAACATTTTTAATTTTGAAAAATTCTAGGAAAAGCAACAACACTTTAGCTCGGCAAAGTCTGTACCACATCTCTTTACCTTTTTGCTGGCAACACATTTACATTCCTGGCTCGTAAAGTCTCTTGGGTTTGTGATTTTTGCTAAGGCTTAGCTCAATTAAAAACTGTTAGTGAAAGCTTCTCTGACCACTGAGGCTGAATAAATCCCTGCCTTCTCTGAGTCCCGATAGCAATATATAAGATATGTGCAAGATTCCAGTAGAATCCAACTCCCACTGCATTAGAATGAAGTAGATACACCTCTCCTGTCCCTCCAGGCCTCTCTTCTCTGTGCCTATCTTTTTGTTTTGTTTTGTTTTGTTTTTTAAAATATATTGAGGTAAAATTTATATCACATCAACTTAATCATTTTAAAGTGAACAGCTCAGTGGCATTTCGGGCATTCATAGCGTTGTGCTACCACCACCACCAATGTTGCACAACCATCTAGTTTTAGAATATTTCATCACCCCAAAAGAAAACCCATTAGGCAATTATTCCCTATTTGCCCTCCCCTCAAATTCTATTACCACCAATCTGATTTTTGTCTCTGTGTTTTTAGCACTAGGCATATAGTCAGCATCCAATGCCTTCTTTTTGGGTAAATTAATAATAACTTACTTGATAAGAGGCAAAAATCAGCTATAGCATCTTTGGATCAAAGCACACTGTGAAAATACTGTCTAACTTTTTGTGCATAGGTTTCCTTGTCCATAAATGAGAACAATAAAAATCTACCTTGAGAAGTTGGCCTGACAATAATGAGTGTACATATAAAACAATGGTACCTGGCATGTGGAAAGCCAGATTTGTGTGTGTTAAATAGTAATGGACACCACATTCTGTTGATATTGGAGTAATAGCCTCTAAGTTCAACTTCCAGTAGAGAAAAAAAAACTAGGCCTAGGACACTGCCATGCTGAGATGGTTCACGTTGCTTATGCTCTTAAGTAATTGTCTGCCTCTTCATCTTACTCCCACTGCTTACTCTGGGGTGGCCTGACTCTACTACCCTCCCCTACTCCAATACTGACTCTAGTCTCCTCTTTGTCCTTTAATGAAACCAGCAGGCAAGTTCCAGGAGGGTAGGGAGCATGTTTATTTTGTGTTTCCCTGTACTCCCTAACCTAGAAGCAAGCAATAGATACTCAATGATTAGCTGTTGAATAAATAAATAAATGTATGTGTAAAATCATCTATCTTTCCAACCATAAAATTTCAGAATGTATTACTCTCTCTGCCTCCTCAGCTGCTCGCTCCCTCTGCTTCAAAAGGAAACTTGTCAGAGCATAAAAGCTCATGCAAGGCTTTGCCTCCCTCTGCCTCTTGTCTGTTCACACCTCCTTTCTCTATCTCTGCCCTTGATGGAGGTGGGGGGCCAATGAGGAGACAAGGAGATTGCTGCTTCTTTGCTTCTGAGCTACTCCTCATGCAGCTTTATGTTTTAGCTGGGCCTCAGCCTTGATGTAACACTCTCCAGTTCTATATTAATAATGATTGTGATTAATAATAAATGAACAGCTTGGGAGATTGCAAAGCAGAATTAGCAGCTGAAGATTTACACAGCTACATTCAGTGCCAGTAGAAGCCATGGGTGTGGAAAACCTGCAGAGCTATCATTTCAGATCCAGGACACTGCTAGCTAATAAGCACTGCATAACTGGCAGCTCTCAGCCTTGAAGGCAATTGCGGTTCTAACCACATATTTTTCTGGGTGTAAAGAAGAGGAGGATTTTTACCTCTCCCTCCAAATCAGGGTTCAAGCCCTTCAAAGTTCAGGTACTTTCTGTGGGAGGGGCTGGAGGAAGGATTTAAAAGAACTGAGAAAACAGGAATAAGAGTGTGGTGTACTTTTAGAAGAACCAACAGGGTCATGGACCTTGAAAAGGTGATGAAGGCCTACTTTCTCCAAAATGAAGCAAAACTGGACCACATGATGCCTGATTAGGGCCCAAACCCTGTGAGCCTCTTAGCCTACATGTCATAACTCAGCACTCACAGAAAGCAGTAGCCAAGCTTTTTTGTACCATCCAGTCCTTCCAGACCACACACTTCTACTACATTTTTAGCCCAGTTCCTCTACTTTCTCTCAATTATTGATTTCCTGAGATGGACATCAATAGCGGTGAACATTTTCGAGGTCACTTGGTTGTTTAACTTGACCAATAGGCACAAGGAGGTGGAATATGGAATAATACAAGGTTGACAACAACACCTGGGAAAGGTTAAGCACAGTGGCTGACACACAACAACCACTTAATGAGTGAAAACCATCACTGTGATATTCCTGGCTCAAGGCTGCCTGATACTCATATATTGTCCCGTTGGCTTTATGTGAAGCAAACGTTAAGATTCAGAACACTGGTAAAATGAAGCTCGTAGCATTGTAGAAAACTGCAACTGTAACCACACATTTTTCTCAGTTCAAATGAGAATATCAATGCCCTTCAAATACCATTGTTTTTATTTTTTCTTTTTAATTGTATTTATTGAGGTGACACTGATTAACAAAATTATACACAGTTTTCAGGTACAGAATTCTGAAACACATCAACTGTACACTATATTGTGTGTCCACCACCCAAGTAAGGTCTCTGTCCTTCACCATTTACTCCCCATCTCCTCCTCCACCTTCCTTCACCATTATCTTTAATTCATAGAAGATTAGCTGGGGCTTTAAGATGTCAATCAACTTGGCAAAAAATAACAGCATGTAAATGAAGAAACCATAATTTAAACACAGATGTGTCATTTCCAAAGTCCATGCTCACTTTACTCTCCTGGACCTCCAGACTAACATCTATGTTGAAAGAAAAGGGAGAGGAGTGGTCACTAGAAATCTTCAGGGGCTTACCAACTCAAAACCTATCAGGCTAAACACAATTCTTTCTAGTTAGTGATGGACATGGGAGACATGTGTACATATGGGGAGCATATAAGATATTGACCATAACAACCATGTGGTAAAAAAACAAAACAAAACAAAACAGAAATATGAAGTACATAGTGGTGCCAGTGACTAGGGCTTTGAGGAGGTTCCTGGCATGTGTCTTGAGCAAGGAAAGTTTTAAGTTTTTGCTCAATTCATGCATAGTTAGTTTGGGAAATGTGCATGGAACTGCAAGGGTACTAAAAGAGATGCGAAAAAGTAGGTGTTGCCTTAGGTAAGATTCCCTGAAGTGGAGCCTGTGGAAAGCACTCAGGTGAATTTGATATTTTGAGAACATTCTCTAGGAAAAAAGCTAAAAGGGAGTAAGAAGCAGGATAGAGGAAGACATAAACATGCTTCTAGTCTCTAAGAAAAGCCTGCCTTGGTGTGATTCAAAGGGGCCTTCTGGAGCATAAATTATATTGCCACGTTGTCCTTACCTTGAGGCAAGGGGGCAGGACTTTTCACTTTGCAGAAAGAAATCAGTCATGTCTCTGAGAGTTTGCCCCTGGGTTGGGGCATCCCATCAGCAGAGGGCATTTTTCTGGAGAAAGGGGCAGCTCTGAGCCATTAGCAGCCACCATTCACAGCCACTGGGAAATGGCTGTACCAAAAAAGCATCTACTGCATACAATTTCCCTATAGGAAATGCCATGATAAGTGAAATAAGTTTAAGTAGATAGACCCAGTCAGTCAATCAGAAGAGGTATAATTTAAGAAGCTCATGAGGAAGCTGATGTTGAGCATGAGAATAGTGTAGTGGGTAGGATAATTGCCCTTAATTCTTTACTCCCTCGAGCTATAGAATTAAATATCCCTGACATTGCAAGACTTCATGGTGGGTTGAGGGCAGTATTCTACCCCTGATTTTGGATAAGTTATTTGGGCCAATGGGATATTAATGAACAGAAACCCTAAACATGCTTAAACAAATGGGCTTGCCCCTCAATCCTGTGAATATCCATTAGAAGTGCATAACATCAGTGACTTTTGGTCAAGGAGAAGGTACAGAGTGGACATCATCTCAACTGGTACCTTGACACATGTCTAACTGAGATACAGCTGATACACCAACCTTAATCATGAAGATAAATGTTGTAAATTAAATCTTTGGTATGTAGCAGGATCTAATAGTAATGGGGATGTTTAATTGACTAGAGGAAAATTTTTAACTATTACTATAAATGGAACTAGGATTTTATTAGGGCAGTCATACTAAAAACAAGCAGAGACTTTCCTCTCTCACAGTATTTGGAATCTGCCACCACTATGTAAAAGCCTTGGATAGTGTGCTGGGTGATGAGTAACATGAAGTCAAATCACCCCTTCACCCAGTCAAAAAATAGTTAGAGCTACACAGAGGACAAAAAACTGACCACAGACCATGAGAAAGCACAGAGAGGGCCAGCAGAACAGCCCAGGTAAATCTCGCCCACATCATCAATTCACAGAAGTATGAGCTAAATAAATGGCTATTATTTAAAGTTACAAAGATTTGGGATGGTATTTTTTTATTATTATTATTTCCAGAGAGAGGGGAAGGGAGAGAGGCAGAGAGGGAGAGAATAATCAACGTATGGTTGCCTTTCACCTGCCTCCAGCAATGGATCTGGCTGGAGACCTGGTTTGCAACCTGGTTATGTGCCCTGGCTGGGGAATAGAACCAGTGACCTTTGGGTTTGCAGGCTGCCACTTTATCCACTGTGCTACCAGCCAGGTGGGATGGTATTTTATGCAAACTGGTATACCTGACATCATAAGGTATAGCAGAAGAAAATATAAGACAAGGTTCCTGTCAATAGGGACCTATAATTTGGTAGGGTAACAAAGAATGTAAAATAAAATATCTAGTTAATGAGGCAACTAACTGTAAATTATAGAAAAGGTGCTAATTAGGAGATATAAACAGCAAGTAAGAAAGAAGTAAAATATGTGAGCTAATATGTACCTTCAGATAAGGAAAGGTTGGATAGCTTGAAATAGTGCTATAGAGAAGTCTGTGAAAGGGGAGACGTGGGAAAGAAATCAACACAGGAAGTAGGATCAGTAAGTCAAGTGGAGGCAGGAGAACTTGTAGTCTTCATAGCCAAATAACTTAACTTTAAAACAGAAGTCAATTGGTGATTGTTTAAAACTTTAGAAATAATTTAATACTCAAATTCAATAATGTGTTTGTCTGAGCTTCTAATGAAGGTGACAAATATAAGTTCCATAGATATCTAGGGTGCCATTTGCCCTGCCAGCTCTCTTCTCTTAGCAACACCATGATCCCAATAGCAACTACGGGCTGCCATATTATTACTCTGGGTATTTGATTGTCTCAGTGGGTCCTGCAAGAGGGAGAAAAAGGAGGCATTCTGAACCTCTCTGTGAAGCTGAAAAATATAAAATTTGGGAGCTGCCACCATCCATGCTTTTCTCCTCATGTGAGAGAAAATGAAACCATCACACACACACACAAAAAAAAAACAGACATTAAACATAAGCACAGACCAAGCACCATTCAGGGTTCCTGAGCCTTGGCACTTGTGAAGGGGAGAAAAAATTGTCCTGGACCCTCTTAGTGTGTTCCACTGTGTCTGAAATTAAAAGTGACAAAAACAGATAAATAAGAGGAAAGCATACAACTTTATTTAATATAAACTTGGGGATCTGCCAAGTCCCTAGAACATAGTTGAACAATAAGTATCTATTGAATAGGAACCTGCATCATTGATTTAGCTGGCCAGTTTTTTAGGTAATCCTGAAAGTTTTGCCACTCTACTGTTTTCTGAGAAATTTATTGTTCAGGAATAATAAATAAATACTTTGTTTCAGAAACATGCATAAAATTACCAAATGATACTAAAGAAAACAGAAATATTCCAGAGAAGGAAAATGGTATGCAAATATTTTGAAGAAAGCATTTTCTATCTTCACTGAGCATGGATTTAGCCCTAAATTCTAATTTCCTTGAGGGCAGTGAGTGGTGGTTTCTGTCCAACCTCAAGGATTATGTTCTCCTAAATGTATGTTAAGGAACATTACACTTTGTAGTCAGAGTCTGTTTGTGAACCTTAAAAAGTTTTTTTTTATTTGGATATTTTCTCCACTTACTATAATGAAGTATCAAATAAAATACTTAATGAGAAGCTATACTGATGATATTTTACACATTTTATGTTAACCTGACTCGTGGAATTAACACATTTTTGACATTATATTCATTTGTGAATCAATCTACCTCTTGTGAAGTTGTTCTGTTCCTTTAATTCCATTAATTCTAACTGTCTAAAAGTGGGGAACCTAGCCTGGGAGGCATAAATAATAATACTAATTTAAAAAATCTTTTTCTTAAAGATTTTATTCATTATTTGAGAAAGTTGGGCAGGGAGGGAGGAAAAAAGGGAGAAAAACATCAATGTATGGTTGCCTTCCACCTGCCTCCAGCTGGGGACCTGGCTGGAGACCTGACTTGCAACCTGGTTATGTGCCCTGGCTGGGAATTGAACCAGCAACCCTTGGGTTTGCAGGCTGGCCCCAATTCACCGAGCCACACCAGCCAGGGCCACAATCATAATTTTTACTATTTATTGAGCTCTTACTATGTTCCAGACACTCTGCCATGCTCCTTACATATATTAACTAATTCATTGTCATGTAAGTCTTTGTGGTATGTAGTATTACAATTCTGCTTTATAATGAGGAAATTTAGAATCAGAGAGGTGAAGTGACTTGCTAAACATCATGTAGATATTAAGTGAAACAACACAGATTTTAAAATTCCAAATCTCATGCTGTTAACTAATACCTTACAGAGTTGCCCTGAGTAGAAGACAGTAGAAAAGCTAAACTTAGTGGTTGTCCTTGATGCCTTCAGACTTGAAGCCTGCCATTGGGTTAGAAAGTGATTCTTTTCAGCTCTTGACCTATTGCTCTGAGCTGGTCCCCAAAGGAGCCTTACTAGAACAGTGCCAATATCTGCTGTCTTTAGCTGGACCTCCCATCCATCTATCACCTTCTATTGGCTTTAGAGTTGGTGGGAATTCTTAAGGAGATGTATCTCCTCACCCCATTTCAATGACACTTGACCATCACCAGTTTTTCAGAAATGGCACCAATTGTAAAGTTCATAGCCCTTTGTTAATTAATTCAGAGATGTCCTTACTCTAAATTAAAATCTTTCTGTCTAGCCTGGGGTTATTTTTTACCCTCATTGTCATAAACTGGCAGCTTCTTTAACTCTTTTCTGTAACACTTCATCTAAAAGATTATTCACCAAAAAATTGCACAATTAAAAAATTCATAAGCTTTTAGACATACTATGAATTTTATGGCACCTTCTCTCTGAAGAGATTGATGTGATTATTTTTTAAGGAAAAATCATATGGATTACTTTTGTAGGAAGCTCACAATTTCTAACTAGATTAGGCCTTGAAATGCCACGTTCTTGAAGATAGGAGCCCAGGAAGCTGTGGCTTGGTGTTAAATACAGAACCCCTTTTCACAAAGAACACATGCATTTCTGTAAAATGCAACCAATAGTATCCAACTCCTAAGCATATAGCTAGGATTAAAGGAGATAGTACCTATGAGCATTTAATAAGTCTAGAACATCATAGGTGATGTACCTCACCTTCCATTCAGCAGTTCAGGATTCCCTTGGAGGGAACACAAGATAAAATTGCCTTGTTTGTAATGCTGTTCAACAGAGAAAGCACATAACTAGATTATAAGACCCTATAGCATGGGAAGTTGCTGAGGATCTAGAAAAGCCCTAAGCCTATTTTTTTTTTAAGCCCAAGTAAAATCACCAGGCACTCCTCTAAATACCTCTCTCAAGATTCCATATGAAGTGTTTCCAAACCCTTGTTAAACATTTATATTTTTATATTTAGTTCTGCTTTGAAGACTCTCCTCCTGTCACTCTCCATTCTGAATCTATACCAACATTGCCAATTTTCATAGATAGTTATGACCCTTACAACTGAGAATCAAAACCGTTCATTGGCCAAACACAGGCAAAATTTGCTTGCCCTGGAGTCCGAGTGGAGGGGTTTTCTGTAAGTGGGGAGGGGTTAGGAATCACCCTTACATCACCTGACAGCAACAATTTACTGTTGCTCTACTTCTGTACATGCTGACCAAACCATGAATCACTACACTACTGTAGAGTCAAAGAACTTGTACTTTTTTATTTAATTATATTAGATTCTTTCTAAACTGCTGTTTTGTGTGTGTGTGTGTGTGTATGCTGGAAATGATTATTATTTTGTTTTTTTTGTGTGTGTGTTTTACATTTTTTAAAATTTTATTGTTGTATTACATCCATCCTCCTTTTGCTCCCTTCTGTCCCCGTCCCCACCCACCCATTCCCCCCAAAGTCAATCTCACCTGTTGTCCATGTCCATGGTTCCTTTATACTAGGTTTTTGTCTAAGCTGCTCCCCTTCCTTGCCTCTGCCTCCCCCCTCCCCCCAACCCCTTTCCCCCTGATCACTGAAGGCCTATTCACTGTATTCATATATTTGGTTCTGTTTTGCTTGTTGTTAGTTTTGTTCATTATTGTCCTGTAATGGGTGAGAACATATGGTATTTGTCCTTCACTGACTGGCTTATTCCACTACTTGGACTATACCCAAAGAATCCCGAAACACCAATTCATAAGAACCTATGTACACCTATGTTCATAGCAGCACTGTTTACAATAGCCAAGTGCTGGAAACAGCCTAAGTGCCCATCAGTGGATGAGTGGATCAAAAAACTTTGGTACATTTACATAATGGAATTCTATATAGCAGAAAGAAAGAAGGAACTCGTAAACTGCTGTTTTAATACTGCATAGAGAAAACCCCTGTTTCCACATGGAGTCATTGGAATTCATTTCAGTATGGGCTTCATATTTTCTTTAGGTCAGAGCAGGAGAGAAAAGAAAGACAGGTTTGGTGCCCAAATACCCATCTTTTCCTGGGGAGCAGACCTTGCAGCCACCTGTAGAGTTGATAAGTTAGTGCAGTCAGAGTCCTTATCCTACCCTTCTTTCTTGGCACTACTCTTTCTTCCTCCTGTGTTATGCAGCAATTTGGATAACTATTCATTCCTAAAAGCATCTTAACATGTTGTTTCCAATTAGTTTCTCCTCTGTTGATTTGACTGTTGCCAGCACCTGCAGAAGTGGCCAGTAGCATCTACAAGGTTGGTTTTGCACAGCATAGCAGAAGGATAAAGTCTGTGTGTGCATGTTAAAGTGGTTTGGAAACTGACCTGAGAATAAACAATACCAGGAAATGATTAATAATTTAAACCTTGACCCAAGCTAAAAACAAATATGCAATGACAAAGATGAGCCTTCCATAGTATTGTGCTGGGAGAGTGACAGGATGTGAGAGTGCAGCGAATGGGGTATGTGGCTCATGGCCAGAAGCTCTAAGTGCGGTCTAACCTGTCATATCTGAAGAGGGGAATTAAAGGATGCTGAAGACAAGACCTTGGATTCAGGTCAACTCATTCAAAGCAAAGGCAAAATAAGAGGCGTCTCTATTTGTTTTTCATAGATTTCAATCCAGTCACTTTGTAATTTAGCTTCTGTAGCTTTCAATAGCCTTAAATCAGTGGTTCTTTTTATTTTTTGTGCCAGGATCCCTTTGGCAGTCTGAGAAAGCCAATGGGCCCCTTCTCTGGGTGATATTTTTAAAAATAAAATGCACAATATTTCAAAGGAAAGTAATTATTTTGAAATACCTTTATCAAAATTTTATGAAAACAAATTGTGATAGAGTAACAAATGTGGGTTTTTTTCTTCAGTTCCCAAATGTAATTGCTTTTTAACATTTTTTGAAATAACTTTAGATTTACAGAAATGTTGCAAAAACAGTATAGAGACCTCTAAGACACCCTTTACTTGGATTCTCATAATATTCACATCTTAGAGAATGATGGCACATTGATCAAAACTAAGAAATTAACATCGATACAGTTTTCTGAACTAAATTATACATTTATGTGGACTTCACTGGTTTTTCCATCAATGTTCTTTTTCTGTACCAGGACCCAATTTAGTGTCCCACATTGTATGTAGCTGCTGTGTCTCCTTAATCTTTCATGACTGTGACATTATAGAAGAATACTGGTCAGTTATTTTTAGAATGTCCCTTAATTTGTGTTTATCTGCTGCTTCTTGTGATTAGATTGTGGTTATATCTTTCTTGCAACAATGTGTATTTTCTCATGAATGATTTAATAACTACCTTAATATATAACTATCCTAATTTTGAAATGGTGATGCATATAAGTAACATTTTATGAGCTGCAGCAACTGAAATGTGATATAAAAATATCTGACTTCATTGGTGACAAAATCACAAATATTGCTGATAGTGCTGTGGATTCTTTCCAAGCTTTAGATTGGAAGGAAATGCTAAATATTGTCAGGAAAATAAAGGTTTTTTCAGTCCTAGTTCAGAGACCTTCCTGATTTTTATCTCAGGATATTTTAGGAAACTGGGGCCCCCTGGTGAAGACTCCTTCTCTAGAGATACAGAAAACTAAAAATAATTTAGATGAATAAACCATATACTAAAAGTTAGTATCACAATTGATCTCATCATTTTTCTCTAGAGACTTTGGAAAATGAGCATGACTGAACCCACAACTGAACAGGGTGACTACAAGATGCCTCAGTGGCTCTAATATACAAATATTTGTGGTACCTGATGGAAATATAAGACAGCTCTTTGTAAAAATGAAACCATGTGGGAATGAAACCAGTGAGTGGTCTAATATTTTACTACTTTCATGGAATGTCCTTTTATTTGCATGCATTTTTCTTCATATTACAATTCACATATACAAATACAGCTTCTCCATATTTCCATTCCTTTGATTTTGTTATCTACTGGACAGGAAACTATCAAAATAACAGTTTTCTAAACCATGTTTTGAGGTAGCCAATGTCTAGTGTCAGACAAGTGTAGGTGCTGAATCCTGTAGTTGCTATGTTCTAGAAGGCTGTGGCTGAAGTGGAAACTGCCATGGTTACTGAAGACTTCCTGAATGGCTCTATTGGCCCTGAGAAAAAGTGTCATGTGCATCATCCCCTGCCAACCAGATGAGGTAGGTACTTCATTTTATAGAAGAGGAGACTGCAGCACAAAAGAAGAGTATCAAACTCAATTTTACAGAAAACATCTTAGGCCTTAGGCCAAATTAAACTTTAAATCTGACTCCAGAGGTCTCATTTACGATGATGGCTAGCTACACTATTCAGTGATGGGTGGGCTTTTTCAGCCCCACCCAGGGCTTCAATTCTGACAAATCTAACTGGTAGCATGGTCTCATTAAGCAATGATTAATGAACTGATTAATGACCTTAATTACATCTTTAAAATCTCATACCTTTACCAGATAATACAACCTATTTACAGGAGTGATATTTCATCATCTTTACATGCTCTGACCACATTTAAGGGAGTGGATTACACAGGGCACTTAAACCAGGTGACAGGAATGTTGGAGACCACCTTAGATTCTGCCCTCTATAACAGAAGGACAAAAGAATAAGCAAAAAAAAAAAAAAAGCAAAAATTTAAACTTCCTAATAAAGGGAATTGCTGACTTTCCAGAAATATATATTTAAATACAATAACATCTAGAGTAGAAAATTGTCACTTGACAATGTGTTATCTGTTATAGGGAACAGCATAAAACATGAAATTAGTCACTCCCTCAAACAGGGGCTCAAATATATACAGATGAAGATAATAGTGAATGGTTCTTTGGGTGTGTTTAATTTTCAGATCAACATAAGCAATGGAAAAGGGGAAGATGGAGGTAGAATTGTATTTGCTGCCTTGATAAATGTATATAGGGAATCCTACTTGTAAGTTCCATAGACAACTGAGGGGACCTTGAACATAATTATTAAGACAATGAGCTAATCCTTATGATGGGACTAAATGACTATCCACAACTCCTGTGTTATAGATGAGATGAGATCTGTTTGGATATTAAGCACCACTTTCATCATAGTTGATCATTGAACTAGTGGCATCCAAATTCTTGTTTAATAACTGGCTACAACACCTGAATATGTTTTATTCAGGTTACTCTCTTTATCAGCCCCTCACATTTTCTTACATATTGTATGTTCTTAATCTGTAGGAGACAAATTGCCCTAGCTTACAAAATAATTAGTAATTTACTTTCAAAAGTTACTTCACTTGCTTTGGAATATCATAGTAAACTTAAGAGCCTATTACTTGATTTTTTATCAACAGATCACTTTTACCTGGAGTGAATATGGAAAGAAAATTTGACTGTATTTCCAAAGCCACTTTTTTTTTTTAATTGGAGAGATGTGTACAAATTCATAAAGAGAAATGTTGCAAATGTCAGTGAAAGAAATCTCTTGGTGGAGCTTATACAACTTGAAGCTAGTTGTTTTAGAAAGAAAGCTCAGAATGGTTGGGAATATTGTCATTTAGCTTTGAAAATGTTTTTTGCTTGTTTGTTTTTTTTAATTTAATTTTATTGTTGTTGTATTACATCCATCCCCTTTTTGCTCCCCTCTGTCCCCTTCCCCACCCACCCATTTCCCCCAAAGTCAATCCCACCTAAAGATTTTATTTATTATTTTTAGAGAGGGGGGATGGGAGAGAGGCAGGGAGGAAGAGAGACATCAATGTATGATTGCCTTTCACCTGCTTCCAGCCACAGACCTGGTTGGAGTCCTGGCTTGCAACCTGATTATGTTGCCCTAGATGGGAATCGAACCAGCGACCTTTGGATTTGCAGGTTGGCACCTTATCCACTGTGCCACCAGCCAGGGCTGAGAGCACACTCTTATTAAGTTCTACTGTGTTCAAAGTTCCTGGTTCTGCGGCCTTTGCTGGAGCCAGGGAATTGTGGGGGTTTTTTTGTTTGTTTGTTTGTTTGTTTGTTTGTTTTGGAGGGGGAACAGATTATTACATCAAGGCTTTTGTATTTATAGTCATAGGCTGATTAAGGCCCATTTATGAATGGAAAAGGCCACTTTGGCACTGATTATGCTATCTCTTTTGCTCATATTTCCAGCAGATACTTTGAGAGTGCCTTCTCTGCAATAACTCAATGGTAAATAGTCCTTTGTGGCTAGGTTGGAACCTTGAGTTCCATTACAGGCGGGTCTGCCTCTAATCACATCCAGGCTTTGAGGAATCTTTGTTCTGATATTAACATCAGTGTGTACTGCATGTTCTTCTTGAGGTCCTCATCTAGGACACACTCAGCTTCCCAATGGTACTCCTCTACCCAGCAGCCCTCCATGATGCTACCAGCTCCCATTTCTTCCTCCTGATGAAGTGTGCTTTCTTGTTAAGCTCCAGGTCAAATGTTAGTTTCTGTAATGTCAGTGATAATATATACAGAAAAGTTTGCTTTCCTGACTTATAATAATGCTTTATCCTTAATGTCATTTATTGCTGCAAACCAGGGATTTAGATTCAATAGCTAAGAAAATTTACTAACATGTTAACAGAGATTATCCCTGAGTAATGAGTTAGTGATGATTTCTTATACTTATCTGCATTTTTTCCCAAGTTTTATATACTGAGGACTTAATTACTTTTGTCATTAGAAAAAAAAAAAAAAAACTACAGTTGTCAGAAAGACACATAAAAAGCATCAAACATAATGTGCTGATTCTCCAGTTCCTCAGAATATTTATATTCAACTCAGGATGTGGCATGGACAAAGCAAACTGTATTCTTTTGCAACTATATTTTCTATGCCATGTGCCCTTCAAAACAGGGTAAATCACACTTTTAAATGTCAGCATCAGTAATATACATGTAACTTTTTTTTTCCAAAAATATGTGTTTGAAGTTAATACTCTAGGACTCTGGGGAAAATATGTTTTAGGTCTTTCCCTTCATTTGTTGATTTTAAAATAAACCAATATTCACAGGAGAAAAATATTCCTCCTTTTGTAAAAAGTCAGAGAAGTGGCTTTAAACCCTTAGAAATGATCCTGTTTGTATATCTTCCATAACCACTGTTAGGCTAATTCAGACTAGTCCACTAGAAACCATCAAAAAGGATGTTAAATTTTAAAATAATAATTATATAAATTATATAGCATTTTCACTAATGAATGTTGAACTAAATAAATTAGGTTTTATACAAATGGTAAAAGGTGTAGAGTAGCATCAACCCAGCTTCAGAGATATATTGTGCCTTTACCAAAACAGTGCAACATGTTGGGATTTTGCTTGTGAGTATGGAGGAGGGTCTTTCATGACCATAAACTGTTTGACACAAAACAAGGATGGAAGGAGAGTAAGAGAATAATGTATAAACTGTGCCTATAGTTTTTAGAGCTTTGTGGGTATTATTACACCACAGTGGTCATTATCACTGATGTGTTCAAAATTATCCCTTGTCTTTTAATGTCTCCTGGGAGGGTCACTAAGCATTCTAGTTGTCAAAGTTTAACATAAATTCACAATTACACATGCACACATACACACAGAGAGATACACACATATCTTAGTAACCATTATACTATGAAAAACCCCCTTTCAGCCTTCCAAGAAGATTATGCTCCAGATTATGCTTAACTTTCTCTATTGATCAGAAACTCACTATCTTATATAGAATCTCTCTTCACTTAAAAAATATTAAGTTTTGTATGTATGTATGTATGTATGTATGTATGTATTATGCATTAAGTTGATGAGAAGTCCCCCTCCTGGAATTATGCATCATTTGTCCTAGTCCTGATCTCATGAAAAAGAGTAGGTAAGTGTAATTCCCCTTCTGGGCAGATTCAGGTCTTTGAAGATCAGCATTGTATCCTCCCCAAGCATTCTGTTTTCACTAAAACATGGAATATTTGCCTTAGAAAATGGAATTGTTTTAAAATATTTTATCTAGTAATCATTTACAGAAAGTAATTTCACTTTATAAGAGGATCCATAATGGATCCAGATTTCAAGTATTTTTTGTTTGATTTATCAAATATATCTACATCTAGAAATATAACCGATGTACCCAACGTGAAGTTGAACTATCCTCCTACTGATGCTGGTGTATGTGTCTGAGCATGCTAGAGATCATTCTTTCTAGCATTCTGACCACAGCATTATATTAGTATATTAATACCTTAAAAAAGAAGAAAAAAACCCTCACCTTTAGAGAACTACCTTTTGACCCAGTGATTTCACTACTAGGACTATACCTGAAGAACCCTGAAACAGAAATTCAGAAGAACCTATGCACCCCTATGTTCATAGCAGCACTATTCACAATAGCCAAGTCCTGGAAATAGCCTAAGTGCCCATCAGTGGGTGAATGGATAAAAGAACTGTTGTACATTTACACAATGGAATACTACATAGCAGAAAAAAAGAAGGAGCTTTTACCTTTTGCCATACCATGGGTGGAACTGGAGAGTATTATGCTTAATAAAATAAGTCAGGCAGCAAAAGACAAATACCATATAATCTCACCCAATACAGGAAACTAATGAACAAAACAAACAGATGAACAGAATGGAATCAGAGACAGGGAAACCAGGAGTAGCATGACAATGACCAGAGGGGCTGGGGGAGGGGAAGGGGTGGGAAGAAGGAGAATTTAGCCAAGAAGATAGCATGAATGGCCTATGGACATGGACAAGGAGGGTGGGGATTGAATGGGAAGAGGGGATGGTATGAAGGGGTAGGGGAGAGCAATGGAGAAAGTAAATGAAACAATTGTAATACAGCAGGAAATTCATAAAATTTAAAAACAAACAAACTCACCTGCAGGACTTGGTTTGCTGAATTGATCCTTGAGTAAGAGTTTTGCTTCTTTCTAGATATGTAAGTATATATGTTTCAAAAACATTTTAGTTACCATGCAGACTTCTGGTGGTTTCAAAGAGAGAAAAGATGCTACTAGTCTCTGATCTAATTATAACATAAGAGATCACAACACAATAGATGGAGGTACTTGCTGTTGATAGGGGTGAACATGAGATCCCTGTGGGTTTTACGGTGTGCATGGGGTGCTGCACAGACTTGTCAAGGTTTGCTACTCCCCTGGGCATTGACAAAAACCCTGCTCTTTGAAGTGTTGTATATAATGTAGCAAAAGAGTATTTATATGGCTCACCAATCAAAACACAGCTTTATCACTTCTTATGAACTCATACAAACCAATAGAATTTCAACATGTTCTGTAGTTTAGGGTGCTCACTTACCACCTCTGAACAATGCTCATGCTGTAGTTTTTCTCTTTATCTTTTTGCATCTTGTAATTATATCTTTGTTTCCCTTCATAGAATGTAATGTACATTGTAATGTTTTAAAGAAAAATCAGAGTTGCATTTATAACTTTTATAAAACCGAGAGTGGAAACATTGGGTCTTAACACAGGATTAGTAAAACTGTTGTAAATACTGAGAAACATTTTGAATGTTCTTCATCTTGTTACCAATTCACCCAAAAAAAAAAAAAAAAAAAAAAAAGTTAAAAGCCGCAATTAATTGTGATGCATTCAGATTTCAGTCTTCAGTACTGTATATTTTACCCTGTGTAATGGGCCTCCCCTCTCCTTTCTCTCTTTTTATATTGTATCTGATTCTGAAACTGATCAAATCATGAAAATAATTTATGGTGGTGATTCTTTTTTTCTTATTTATTTATTTATTTATTTTTTGATTCTAATGTATTAAAAACATTTCGTGTTTCTAGCTGGATTACACCTTGGATTGAAAAAGTCTTCCTAGTGGTAGTTACATGTAGTTTTAAATATGAATAGACTTTTTTGTTTTCATGATTTAAAAAAATAAACAAAATAAAAAATATATTTTATACAATAACCATCTATAATACAAGAGAAATTACCCTACCATAAAAATCAAGTGAAATTTCTGCCCTAAATAATGTGAAAATGATACTCAGTTTTGATTATGCCCACTGCCTCCAACTCAGCAAAAAATGACTCATCTTTTCTTCTTTTTCTCTTTATAAAAAGATTTTATTTATTTACTTTTAGATATAGGAAAAGAAAGAGAGAAAGAGGAGAGAAAAATTGATTGGTTGCCACTTGTACACATTCAGAATGGGGACCAAACCCACAACCCAGACTTAGGCCCTGACCATGTATTGAACTGGTGACTTTTTGATTTGCCAGATGACATCCAATCAACTGAGCCACCCTGGTCAGGGCAATTGACACTTTCTTAAAAATAAATGGACAAATGTTCTGGTAATCACTAAAGTTGAATAATGGGATCCTAAAAAAAATCAGAGGTGTAGACCAAAATTTATTCTATTTATTGCTACCTCCAGTGCCTTGAATAGTGCCTGAAGCATAGTAGGAGCTAAATAATTGCTGAAGAAATGAATAAATAATATGCTCATTGCCATATTATTTATAATACCACAACATCAAAATCCATAAAATCTCCACCAGCTAACAAAGGTTAAGTATATCAAACAATTGATTATTATGCATATATTAATGTTAAGCATAATATTAAGTTTAACATTGTTAATACTATGAGAAAATGTCTATAACAGGAAAATGTTTATTGCAATGTTAAGTAAAAAATCCAAAGTCAAATCACATGTATGATAGAACACAACTAATGTTAAAATACACAAATATTCACTCTCATCTCCTTGTCCCAATCTCTTAGGAAAAAAAAAAATAAGAAAACATAATCAAAACTGAAAAAGCCTCCCTTTATAGTAACTCAGCCATTTCACAAAACTCACCAAGACCACCCATTTGATCATATCTTAATCCTCAAATGTCCTCCATTAAGCAATGGCCAAGGGAAGCAATTTTTCTTTGACACTCCCGGGATGTCTACATTGATTATGATCAAGTCATTGATCATATTTAGGAAGCAAGTGCTTTGTTAAATGTTTTACATCCTTTAATTCTTATAATCATCACCACAACTATAACTATTCCCATTTTACTATCAAGAAAACTAAAACCCTAGGTTTCTTATACAACCAGAATTTGAACACCTACAGTCAAAATTGGAATCCACACTTTTAAACATTGCATTAATTTGCCTCATATCTGTCAGGGGTAAAAAATCTCTCTTACTTATAACCTGAGTTAATTCTCCTTTTTATCTTTGTTTTTCTACTGAGAAACTCCTTTCAAATTTCTCCTCTGGCTTCCTCCAGGAGGGACTTTCTATAACACACATGCCTTTGCCTCTAATTATTGCTTACTTCAAATGAATGTGGCATTTCTTATTATATTATCATTGTCCTAGACATATGTACAACTGGGGCAAAAGAGGTTGTACCTGCTTTGTTTTATCTTACCTAGACCTCTGTTTCACTTAGCTGAACGCTAAAATGAGTTCTTGGATCACCACTCTCTTGTCTCAAAATGTAAATGTTGTACAGTCTTTGCCCTCTTATCTGTTTCTGCCAATGTGTCCTTTTATTAACACATATCATTTCTAGTACCACCACATATACAATATTTACAAATATTCTTAAATCCAATTCAACCTACCAATTACATTTTATATGTATGTTCTTAGCCAACTATATCACCCTTCTCTTGCACAATAGATTTTACATCTGATCATTACTTCCAAGTTCCACTGAAAATAAAATTCTTAGCACCTTTATCTCTAGTGAGTTCATGAGTAATTTTTACTTAATTTTTTCCTGAAACCTAATGAATATTTTAAATAACATAAATAAATAATTTAGTTTAAAATGGGAGATTGCCTGTTATTTATATAATGAGTTTATAAGTGGTAGTAAAAAGAGCCAATAGGTAAGTAATATCATATTCTGTAGACTAAATCAGGTTTGTCTCTTTCTTTATGAAGCTTTCTATTACCAATCTGTCCAAGAGCTCTTGCTTATGGGTCATAAAACTATCTAGTTATATGCAGCTCACATAATCCAATGATAATGCAATGGATAAATCTACGAAGTGAAAATGACTTACAACAAATAATTTACAAATATTATTTGGCCCAAAACTTCTGAAGCAATGGCTTTCCTGGAGAATAAAATTTCAAACCCCTGCAAAGAACCTATAATGTTTGAAAGGGCACAAGTTATTTTCTTGTGTACAAAGCAAGATGTTTTTCTTTAGAAAATAGTTGACATATTAAAATTACAGCTTTGAATTGCTTTGACTGATTATGCATGAGATGAGGGCAAGTGGATGAGTCTGGTTTCATTAAGGGAATGCATGTTGCAAGGACTCTAGAGAGCATAGAGTTAACTCTCCTTTCCTATGACTAGTTGCCTTAAACAAATGTTTGTCTTTATATAGAAAAAGTTTTCACAGAGTGTTGCAAATACCTCTACAGCTAAATACCACACATGATGGTCAATGATGGGGGCAATAAAATGGACCATCAAGTCTAAATGTGCTGGAGAATTCACAGATCAAATGACATAGTACAAAAAGACATGAGCTAGCCATGAAATAATGAGCCAGTGAGTCACCAAGGAGTGTTGCTCAAGAATGGTTTCCATCTGGTACCTTAAAGAAAGCCAGGAACATCCACCCTACACAACAGAAGGGCAAGAGGGGGTGGCTCTGCTTTGATCTCATCTCCATCTGTAAATGTAATCCCAGCACTGTTGGCAGTCTCTCCTTTTCCCAGCTTTTACACATTCTAAGAGTTTCCTTTAAGAACAGTGACAAAATTGTTAAAAGCCCTCAACCACGCAGATCCATCTAACTATTCCCCTTGCTTCTTACTTTCACAGCCAACTTTCCAAGAGGAGCATTCCTATTTGATGGTCAAGTTAGTTTATTGCATTTTCATGCCACATTAAGTAAGCCCAATCAAAATGCAGAATCACTGCTTCTTATTACAGGTAATGCATATTATTGATGGATTACTTCATCACAGTCTCTTCAATTTTAATTCTAAACCCAAGTGCAGACCTTTATCACATTCATTTCTGCATTGTTTAAATGATTTATAGGTTTGAGAGATAGATTTTATGATTGAAATCTAAAGATCAACCCTGAGGCTGAGAATAAGAGCTCACACTATGAGCTAATACTCCCAACACCCTCACAGTCTAAAGATACCAGATCAAATGATGTTGGTATAGCCAGGAAGCCTTTAAAATGAATGTGATGCACACTGAAAATTTCAAGTGAAAAATGGAGTACATTCTACTAATATTAGGCAGCCAGAAGTGACATCACTAAAATAGCAACCCAGGTCATTCCAGACTTAGTATTCCCCATAAGAATACCAGCTAGCAATTCTCCATAGACAAGATCCAACTGAGAGAGCCCCAGAACTCAAGATTGAGGTTGTGACCTCCTGGACTACAGAGACTGAGAAGGACTCAATTATAAGGATAAGAAGAGCAGCTACCATCTGACTGTATCAACTGTCCTCCAGACCAGCACAGTGAGGCATCGAGAGTGCACCCTGGGACTATGGTTCTTGGGAAAAGAGAGCCCCTGGTGGACTTCCACTCCCCCAGCATTGTGGGATACTTTCCAGGAGTCTCACTCATGTCTTACCTTACAGGAATCACTAGGGGGAATACTAGATTAGACCACTGAGAAGTGGGAAGGGAACTTAGAGCCACTGGGACTCAGACCTTGGTGAATATATTCCTGTTTGCAGTGTCACCTAAGCAGCCAGTGGATCTACTCATCTACAGTGTTGAGCCAGTAACTTTATTCACCAGGGAGGGGGGTGGGGTTGGGTGGTAGTTCTGCCTGATTTGGGTCACCAGACAATGGGCCATATTGGCATGGAGCCTATTCTATGTCTCTGCCTGGTCAAGGGAGCAAATTCATAGTCTCACCCAACTGCTGAGCATAGCCTCCAGTCTTGTCCTTCTGGGAAGCCTAGTCACAGATGGAGCACATCTTAAAGTTTTCCCAAATAAGGGAGCAAATTTTCAGTCCTGCTCAACTGTTGAACATATAGCTCCTGGCCTCACATATCCAGGGTGCCCAAACAGTGACTCTGAACAGCCTATGTTATTGGCCAGCTGCAGAACCCAGCAGTGGAGAGTAGCATGTGACCCTGCCAAATTGCTGAATACAACCTGTAGCCTCACCTAGGCAGGAATATGACACCAAAAGCACAAGCAACAAAAACAAAAATCAACAAATGGGACTATATTACATTTAAAAGTTTCTGCACAGCAAATGCAATGATCGACAAAAATGAAAAATGCAACCTATGGAAGTTATTCACAAATAATGTATCTGATTAGGAACAGAGGGGAGCAAAAAGGGGATGGATGTAATACAACAATAAAATTTTTAAAAAAGGAATTAATATAAAATATTAAAAACTCATACAACTCAATAGCAAAAAAATAATAATAATCCAATTAGAAAATGGACAACAGATCTGAATAGACATTTCTTTCCAAAGATACTCAACTGACAGGTGCATGCAAAGGTGTTCAACATCAGAGAAACGCAAATCAAAATCACAATGAGATATCATCTCACACCTAATAGAATGGCTACTATCAAAAGTAACAAAAATAGCAAGTATTGGTCAGGATGAGGAGAAAAGAGAATGCTTGCGCACTCTTACTAGGAATGTAAATTGATATAGCCACTATAGAAAATTGTATGGAGATTACTCAGGAATTAAAAATTGTAATACTACATGTTACAACAGTTTTACTTCTATGTATTTATCCAAAGGAAATAAAATCACTATGTCTAAGATATATCTACATCTGTATATTCATTGCAGCATTAGTCATAATAGCGAAGAATGGAAAACCTAAGTGTTCATTGATGGATGAATAAACAAAAAACGCTATATATATATATATATATATATATATATATATATATGCAATACACATGCATATACACAAACATACATTAGACCTGTCCAGAATGTATCCAGTCATGCATTATGACATAGAGATATTTATTGAAGATGATATAAGATACAAGCAATATTGCACATAGGACAATGTTGCCTCAGTCCCCTTCAACATAAGCACCTTGGGACTTCACACAGTTCTCCTGGTGTCTCTTCCACTTTTTAAAACACTCTGCAAAATCCTTTGTTAAAATTGCCATCAGCTGCCCTGTCATATTTTCCCAAATTTCATTGACGATCTGAAATCTCTTCCCTTTCAAAGGCGATTTTAGTTTAGGGAAAAGCCAGAAGTCACAGGGCACCAAATATGAACTGTAGGGGGAGGTGAGTAACATGGGAAATTTTCTGTTTCAACAAAAAGCTCTTTATGAGATGTGATGCATAAGTGGTGCACTGCCATGATGAAGCTGCCAAGCACCAGTTGCCCATAGCTACAGCCTTCTGAAGCATCTGAATAGTTTCCGCAGAGGAATGTTCAAGTTTGATGCAGATCCGTTGCTCTACTCAGTCATTTTGAATGTGCCAGTCACAGAATATATACATGCTCACTTATGAATTCATCTACCACTCATACTGACTAGTACAGTGAAGTCATCATTGTTCATGTATGCATATTCCAGTCCACTCTCCTTGGTGTCCAGGTTACATTGATGTCTCATAAACCATTTTTGTTATATTAACAGCAACTGGAAAAAAAAAAAAACCCAAAAGCAATGAATAGACTTTTTTCAGACAGGCCTCATATAATGGAATATTATTCAGCCATGGAAAAGAAAATTTGTCATTTGCAGCAACATGAATGATCCTTGAGGGCATTACATTAAGTGAAATAAGCCAAGGAGAGAAAATATTTCATGACTTCACCTTTACGTGGAACTAAAAAAAGAAAAACTAGGAGGCTCCAAGATGGCGACAGGGTAGAGAGCAGTGCTGATGGTGTTCTCAAGTACCAAAGCAGCTAGAGGACAGGATAAGGAGCATGAGACGTCTTCAGGACCCTGGGGATTGGAACGGGCAGCATCTGGACACAGGGGAGCAGAGCCCAGAGACAGAGGAGGCCAGCAAAACAGTAGGGAGAGGAGGCTTCGCACTCCCGGCTAGAGGCGGAGGAGAAGAGTCCTGCGGGAAGCCAGAGCAGGGGAGCTGGAAGTACACCAGCAGGGCGGCGAGAGGGCCGCAAACCGGAGCTGCTGGGCCACCAGGGAAACAGCAGCTAGAAGCCCCTGAGAGGGGGAAGGCCCAGCCCTGCATAACCACACAGGCCCCCAGGCTCCGTGGGAAACTCCAAGTGATGAGCCAGCCAGCCTGAACTAGTGGCAGGGGTAACTGACCCGCCATTGCTGGAGACAAAGACCGCACCGCCCACGCCTGGGAGGGGCTCATCACAGAGGCTGCGTAAAAGACTCTGCGGAGAGCTGATTGGCTTGGAGGCGTGGTGCTCGCCCCGGAAGGGCGGGACAGTGCAGGCGGACCCCAGGCAGTGTTGAATGACAGGCACGGCCTCCTCCCAGAACTGCGGGGGCGGGACCAGTCCTCACAGGGACCAGCGAAATTGCAGGCTGCCCTGCAGAAGTGCTGGGGGCACGTCCTGGGCAGGAACCTCCGCCAGGAGTGGGAGGGGGCTCCCTGCGGGCTCCAGAACACCAGTAGCCCTAAAACCCAGCCAGGCTACTGAAGGCCCAGCCTACCTGGGGGAAGACACTCAGAATCAGCCCTACTGCGACAATCAGAGGCCCTGCCACGCGCCAAGACCGGCTAGAATATAGACTATAGACTGTAAAGTCCTGACCAAGAAAAAGAGGCAGCATCAGGAAAGGGATTGCTGCCAATCTCAAGCACCTGAATTATACCGAGAGCAATATGAACTATTAAGCCCCAACATATCCTTTGCAAAA
>PVIW01013632.1:0-26638 GCA_004026585.1 Noctilio leporinus | reverse complement strand
AACAACTCAGACTTACTCTTACAATCTCAGAAGGGCAGTACTATACAAGCAGCAACATGTCCAGGACAAGGGCTACATCCTAGAGTTAAAGGCAAAACTGAAATAACAAAGTCAATTATCTAAGGTTTCACAGTGTGAAAATGACCTACCAGTAATTTAACTGTCTTAAAAAAAAAAAAAAAAAAAAAAAAAAAAAAAACCCAAACTATAAAATTTAGAATTTAACAGAATCCAGCCTGTCTACATTTCAGTCATACTTGTAGTATCTAACATTCAATAAAATATTACTGTATGTGCCAAGCAGCAGAAAAATGTAAACTCTACTCAAAAGGGAAAAAATGCCAATGGAAGAAGATCCAAGATGATCTAGACGTCAGAATTAGCAAACAAGGACATCAACATAAAATATGTTGAAAATTTAAAGCCAAAATTGAAATAGCAGACAAAGATATGAAAAATTTTAGAAAAATAGTAAAATCTCTAAAGAAGGCAAAATGGAAACCCTAGAGTTAAAAAATATATCTAACATACCACATTTCATGAATAAAATTGCATGAATTAAAAAAGCAGGTTAAAAAGTTAATTTATTGATATAGCAATGAAAATTCTCCAAGCAAAAGCAATAATAAAAAAGTAAAACAAGAAACAACACCTCAGTAACCGGAGGGACAATAATAAGACCTTCAGCATACATACACGTAATTGGAGATGCCAAAAGAAAGAGAATAGAAAATGGGGCAAAAAAATACCTGAAGAGATACTGGCACAATTTTTCTCAACTTTGATTAAAGGCATCAATCACTTGATAGATGTTCAGCAAGTAAACATAAAGAAAAGCCCACCAAGGCATACGGTACTCAAACTCCTGAAACAAAGATAACAACAACAAAAGAAATCCTAAAAGCAGCCAAAAGAAGAAAGACTGATGGCTGATTTGTCATCAGAAACAATGGAAAGGAGAAACTGATGAAACAAAAGTTTTAAAGTGATGAATGAACAGAACGTACCATAATTACCCATCCAGTGAAGATATCCTTTAAAATTCATTTAAAAGAAAAATATTTTTTCGATAAATAAAGGATGAGAAAATTCATAACTAGAAGAACATCACTATAAGAAATGTAAAAGAAAGGTGTTCAGGTTAAAAGGAAATTAGATCTAAAGAGAGAATTAAAGAGCACCAGAAACAGGAAAAATTGGAGTAAACAATTATTTTATTTCTTATTTTTAACACAGTTTTTAATTGCTTAAAGAAAAATAGTAACAGTTCTCTATGTTGGGGGTTTAAAATATATGTGAATATAAAAGTTTATGACTATATTTGCACCAAAGAAGGGATGGGTAGATGGCTTTATATTTTTATAGTTCTTACAAATTTCAATTTGTATGTGAAGTACTAACAAGTTTAGGATTCATATTAAAATTACTTGGGTACTAAAGTTAATACAAAATTCAAGCATAAAACTAATAGAAAAGACATAGCATAATGCTAGAAAATACTTTCTGATCAATCTAATATATAGGCAGAAAGAAAAGGGGGAAAGGAAAGAGATTGAATAAAAAACCTAAATACATTCCCTCAAGTAAGAGAATTCCTTATTCACTGAAGCTAGATAAAAATTTCAGATCAAGTATATCTACATATATTACAAATAAATACATAAAATAAAAGGATAAAAAACACCAATTTCAACCATCAAGCTTAAGAAAGCTTGAGCAGCTCTAATAATGTCAGATTTTAACACGACCTATCACTTGAAGTAGAGAGAGGTGTTCATAAACATTAAAATAATTTGTCAAGGTGACATCAGAATACTGAATAAATATACACCTAATTTTTTAAATATACAAAGGAAAAAATCCTAAAGAGAGAAATAGACAGAATTGGAGATTTCACTCTTGGTTCAGTAATTATCAGACAAGTAGACAAAAAGTTAAAAAGAAAAAAGATGAAGACTATATGAACAGCAATAGCAGTTGTCTTGATTTAATTATTACCTATGTACTACTTCACCTGACAACTTTTAAATACACTCTGTTGAACTGGGTATGTACAGCACAGCAAAAAAAGATCATATGCCAGGCTTTAAAGAAATTTTATTAAATCTAAAGGATTGAAACCACTCAGAGTATGCCCTCTGCTAACAGGATTAAATTACAATTAATAATAAGCACCACTGATTTTATAGATCTAAAAACTATAAAATGATTATCAATAGCATTATTAATAAAATCAATCATCTGAAATAGAAAAAATTTCTAAAAAATACAACCCCACAACTTAACCAATTGACTACAGATAGAAATACAAAATATTTAAAAACCTACATCTTTCGGAAGAAATTGAATTAATTTAAACCTTCTCTCCTTTCTTCCCTACCCCTCCAAGATAAAAATCCTCCCATTCCAGATGACTTTACTAGTAAAATCTGTGAACCACTCAAATAACAAATGATACCAAGTTAGCACAAACTCTTTCATAAAATATAGGTGGAAAGAACACTTTCCAACTTACTTTATGAGGCCAACCTAAGCCTATCATCAAAACTTGACTAGGACCAGCTAAGAAAAGAAAATCACAGAAAAAATAAACTGTTAAAGATAGACATTCAAGGTAATTTGACCACCAATTAGATATTTGATGATATTAAAGAACATCATATGTTTTGATATCTTGACCGTATTTTAAAATAACTTATCTCTTGAAGTATGTACTAAATATTCCTAGGTAAAGTGGCACTAAGTTGAATTGTAGAAAACTGGTCCCTAAAAATGTTGGCAAATATTAACAATTTCATAATTCAACCTAATGTCTGGAAATGTCTTCACTGTAATCCAGTAGGTAAGGTGGAATGTGTGAGGGTAGATACAACAAGAATGCTGAGTTGATGATTGTTATATTTATGTACATTCTATACCCCATGACCACTCTCACGACATAAAAGCTTACTTATCACATCACCCATGTTACTCATGCTAAAGGGATGCAGAACCCACAAACAATGAGAGATCCCACACACAGTGTCACCCTGGAAGACGTTGTACCAACTCTGACTATTCTGATCATAGCCAGTTTTATTTTTAATAAGGTATTCCACCTCTTTCATAACTTACCAGAACCATCTCTACTCAGCTATTCTCTCTTCTACATTCCATTTGGAAATTCTGCAGCAAAATGAAGTCTCTGTACAAATCACTGCTCTGAATTATACTTGAATTAGTCAAGTTTTTTTCAATTAGTCAAATTTTAAAGAATGTTACACCCATTATCTTTCTTGTAAATTTCAAAAGGCATCACAACATGTAAGCTAGTTATTGATTCATGGACTGGAATTTTTCAAAGGAGGGTTTCAAAGTCACTTTGTGTCCCGGTATTTAAATAGTTACTCAATCTGGTATTTAAATAGGAACTATTGTGTAATATGCAAAAACTCAGTTCTCATTCTCCAATATTCATAATCAGGCTATATGAGAAGTATAAGCTCTACTCTCAACTTCAAAATTTATAAGCTGGTACAACTGGCTCCATCATTTCCTCCACTGCTCCCGCACTGAGTGAGAGACGCACCCTCTCCTCTGTATATCGTGTATGTCCTAATACCTTTTCTATCAGTCTGCGTCCAATCAGGAAAGGGAAGCCACCTTATAATTTTAAATAATATTTATACTTATTATTATAATTATTGCTATAAGTGATATTAAGCTATGATCAGAGGACTATAAAAATGTAAAGAGACCTCTGGAGGGTACTCTGTGCCACGAAAGACAAAATAGGCAGGGGGGGTGTCCCTAAGATTGGGGCTCAGCCATCATGAAAGAATGAGTAGCCCTATGAGTTGAAGTCAGCCAGAAGGTGGACATGTGGGTGGGTTTGTGGGGAAAAAAGCTGTCAACGGTTGCTGAGCAAGTAGGCACAACCGTGCAAGTTGCAAGTAAGCCAGCACCAGTGAGCAGGCAGACCAATAAAGCTGGGTTGTTATTGCAGGTGCAGGGGCTGGAACGCATGCTGTTGTGTCAGAAGAACCACAAGGAAGGGGTCACAAGGCCTGAGCTGGACGGTGAGGCTCCTGAGGTGCTGTGCTCTGAGTGTGTGACTGGGGCAGAGCATCAGTGGACGTCCCCACACACCCGCACTGCAGACAACCATGCAACAGTAGCAAGCAGCCACCAACACAGTAACCAGGACCAGGATGACATGTCCCCTCTCATGCAATGACCCTCAATGCACTCTCCTGATAAAGCTTCACCTTATGCCCATTATTAAGGGGAAAGGTTCAATCCATTACACAGAACAGATACTGGAAGATGAATGTGGAGCTGAGAGGCAATAAATCTAGTAGGCAGAACTGGATTTCTATGGTTAGTGGATGTCCGGGTTTCATACGCAGACATAGTCTCCCAAAAGTAAGCTGGGATCTATGTAACTCAGTGATTTCTATGGCATCCTGAGTTCCAAGGAAACAGCTCGATATCTAAGTATCACTGGGTCATTCACATAAAGGTCAGAAATTTCATAGTGAGCTGTGGAGCTGGGCTTGCTTGGGCTAAATCCTGACTTGTCTACCTTCCAGCTGTGTGGCTTTAAGGTAGTTACTGATCCTCTCTGTTTCCTCATCAAAAAATGTGAATAATCACCTCCACTCCTTGGTGTCATTACAAAGACTACGTGAAAATATATAGAACTTACAACAGAGCCTAGGTCACGGTCAGTGCTCAACACATGTCAGTTTTTAATAATGTGAGTGGTTGAGCGCCTATGAGGTAGATCCTTTACCTCTCTGGAAATAGATGACACAAGTCTGGGAGTCAGTCCTCTGATTAGTTTGCTCACAGCCCCAGGTATTTCTTTCATTCACCCCTATTAAGTTTACCAGGTCTCCTTTTGCAAACCCTCAGAAATTATATTGACATTGCTCTGTGCTTGAATTCCATGGGCTACTAAGAGTTGATTACATCTATTCAAAACTCTCATGCCATATTTAACTCCCCACTGACTCTGCCAAATATGTGCTCCTCTCTTTCCCTTTGCCTCCACTGTACAACCTGAGATATTTTTCCAACCATTTATTTCTCAATTTATATGCTGATACATTAAAGCATACTCTATGAACAGAAAGGCAACTTGCTTAGGGGTCAAAAAACGATGCTCCATTTTGAATTTCTAAATTTGAATGTCCTCATTTTCTGAGAATGTTTCCTCCTTCATTTATTTAAAACCTAATTTATGCAACGAGATTGCCAGCAACATATGCCAGTTAGTCTTAAATGCTAAAATGAGAATCACTAGGCTTCCCACTATGACCTTTGGATACAGCTCTTGTCTTCCAGTTTTGAAATATTCACCCCTCTGGGTGGGTGGTGGATAAAATTAACACTGGGACATGTCTACATTCTATTTTCTTTTCCACTTCTGTTCATTATCCTAAATGTGATGCCTACACTCTTACTTGATTACCTTTCTAAATGATTAATGTCAGGTAAGACCAAAAACCTTTCATTGCTAAGTTCAAAGGGCCAAGAGAGATCCTAAGCCAGAATTCTGGCACACTCCAGTCAAGTTCCACATGAAGATTTCGTGGAACTTGGGGGTATGTTGGCAGCTCCATGTCCATGCCTTGGTCATGAAGGTAATACCACATCTTAGTTATTTTAATACTTCTACCTTCTTCACTGTACTGATCATTTCCATGCAGACCAGCATGGTATCTTGTTCCTACTATACCCCAAGGAAGTAGGATATTTTTAGCACAGGTATATACCTAGTGAATATGGTACATCAATGAATCACTGAAATATGCAAAGTTGAAGCTTCACTTGGTTTCACTTGTTCACTTTCCTAATTTTTTGGGAGATAGAATTCATCTAGATAGGTAGTATAGACCTAGGATCATTTTCAAGTTAAACATTTCCACCAGAGATGAATGGTTAACAGAACTTACACTTGAGTTGGCTCTTACAGACCAGGAAAACCCACACCTCCGCAGCAGACTAATCAATTATTTATTCTTATTAAAGATATCCAAAGTCAAGAATGAGAATCTCCATAACAACCACTTTCCTCAACCAACAAATCTCCCTGCATGAGAAGCAAATGTACCTCACTGAAAAAAGTTTCAAGTAAAAGATCATCAGGGCCCTGGCTGGTAGCACAGTGGTTAAGGCGTCGGCCCCAGCCAGGGCACATAACCAGGTTGCAAACCAGGTCTCCAGTCAGGTCTGTGGCTGGAGGCAGATGAAGCACAACCATACACTGCTGTCTCTCTCCCTCTCTGCCTCTCTCCCTTCCCCTCTTTCTAAAAATAATGAAATAAAATCTTTAAAAAAAAAAAAAAAAAAAGATCATCAGGAGGACTGCTGGAGAACCTAAATATAAGTGTTGGAATATGCTACTCCTACTTGCATTAGAACAAACCCAGCTATAGAGACAAAGAAATAGCAAAGGATGAATACAAAAGGCAAAGAGTCACAAGTCACATGTCGTAATTCAGTCAGACCTACAGTACAATGCCCCAAACGCAAGGCGTCAGCAAAGACGCTGATCAATTTTCCAACCTGGAAGAAAAGAAGTGTGTGATTCATAATACCTGGAGAGATGGAAGGCACCCTAAATGGACAAATCAAAGAAAAATGTAGGAGGGGCTTTTTTGTTTTTTTTCTTTTTAGAGTCAAATAAAGATGGTGACAAATCTGACTTCTCTATAGCAGGCAGACGAAATAATGTTTCCACATCTCTATAGGCCATCACTAGGCACTGTAGCCACAAACCGCAGGAATGAAAATAAAGTCAAGAGGTCTTCAGAATAAAAATGCAATAGCCACATGGTAGAATTTTCTAGAAAGGTAACCTTTTTTTTTAACATTTTATTTATTATTTCCAGAGATAGGGGAAGGGAAAGAGGCGGAGAGGGAGAGAAGAACCAATGTATGGTTGCCTTTCACCTGCCTCCAGCCACAGACCTGGCTGGAAACCTGGCTTGCAACCTGGTTATGTGCCCTGGCTGGGGAATCGAACCAGCGACTTTTGGGTTCGCAGGCCGGCACCTTATCCACTGTGCTACCAGCCAGGGCTAGAAAGGTAACCATTTATATATATATATATATATATTTTATTAAATATGTTTTTTGTTGATGCCATGCACTGCTCCCAGAACAAGATAAATCAGGTAACATTCCTACCATGAGAGAATACAGGATTGAATGCAATAAACATATATATGTAAACAGTTAAATTAACTAATGTACTTTTAAAGCTATAATGGAAGCAGGGACCCTTCACTGAGCATAGAGAAGTGTGAAATATTAAGTGTGCATGGTGTGATGGCATTTTAGGAAGTTCAAGTACAGTGTAGACTACCTTTGCTGTAGTTGGGAAGGGCTACCATGACAATTGACATGGTGCGAGTTAGCATCAACAGAAATGTACTTTCCACAGCTGTGGAGTCAGAGAAGTCCAAGGTCAAGGTGTCAGGCAACAAGGCTCTGGGAAGGACCATCCCCTTTTTATAGATCACCACCTTCTGGCTGCATTCTCACGGGATGAAGAGAGGAAGCAAGCCCTCTCATGCCTCTTCTTATACTAACCCCATTGTTAGGGCTCCATCACCAAAGGCCCAGCATCCTATACTTCTTTAAATTAGGCATTAGGGTTTTAACATATGAATTGGGAACGGCAGGGCACACATTTACTCCATTGCAACCCTCATCTTTTCCCTGGACTACTTCAAAAGCCCCGTGCTCCTTTTCCCTCCAGTCTGGCCTCTCTCCAAGCCATTTCCTGCAAAACCACCAGGTTCATCTTCCACTAGTATAGATCTGATTATGTCACGGCCTGGCTTGAACTCTTCCATTGCTTCCCATTCCAATTAAAAAAGAGATCACCCTGTTGCCTGGTTTATACAACCTCCAGGATCTAGCCTTGCTTTTATGTCAATTTTGCCTGGCTTCCTACCCCTCCTTGCTCTCTCATTTCCACCTCGATGAGTATATTAGTGTGCCAGCACTGCCAGAGCAAAATATCACATGCTGGATGATAATCATAGCAGTTATTTATTTTGTCATAGTCCTGGAGGCTACAAGTCCAAGATCAAGGTGTCGACAGGTTTGATTTCTCCTGAGGCCTCTCCCCCTGGCTTGCAGATGGCTGTCTTCTCACAGTGTCCTCATGTAGGGTTTCTTCTGTGCATACCTCTCTTTGATGGATCTTTGTGAGTCCAAATTTTTTATTCATGTAATGACACCAGTCAGAATGCTTTAGGGCCTAACCCTAATGGCTTCATTAACTTAATTGTCTTTTCAAAGACCTTATCTCCCAACACAGCCAATCACTTCCTGAGTTACTGGACATTAGGACTTCAACAAATGAACTTTATTTGTTGAGGGTAGGGGGCACAATTCACTCTATACAATGAACTTCTTTTTAGTTCTTAAAACATGCCATTTTTCTTTCAACTCACATCTTCACACATGTTGTTACTAAATATTGGGTGCTTTTCCCCTCTCATTTTAACAGACTAATTATCTATTCATTCTTCAGATTTCAGGAAGTCCTTCCCAAAATTTCAATGTTAAATGAGTTTCTCTGTTATATAGGTATGATTACATCTTATTTACAGGAATTTATCCTCTTGTAATTATGTGCTTAAGTACTCACTTGGTTACATTAACCTTGTCTTAGCTTTAAACAGTGCATTCTATGAACATAAGAATAATGTCTTTTATACGTACATTCAATTGCTTATTCATGTCACAAAATTATACTCCATTTTGTATTTTTTGTTCTGTCTGAATTTGTTGCATTCCCTAAATATAAGAAATAAATTGTTTTTATAGTTAATTACAAATTTCTGTCCTCTCCAATTGTTTCTTTATTTTTAATTATTTTGAGTTTTTTTGCCTTTGTGTTATGTATGCTTTTTATTCAAAATATAGATTCACTTTTCAATTGTGTCTGTTCTTTACTTGTGGTTTCTATTTTATTTATTGGTTCTAAAATGGAGTTCTGATTTATCATTTTTACATTTAAAATATCCTTTTTCATGCCATTCTATTATGTTATTACTTTATCTATAAGACATACAGAGATCTTTACAATCATAGAACAAATGGTAGGCACAAAAGTAACAGAAGTTAAATCTACACTTTCCAGACAAGGAAAAGAACAGTGAGCAATAACAAGTAATAAATAGTAAAGGCAAAAATACATATAATGAAAACAAAATCAAATCTCAGAAGGGAGAAAATAAGAGAAAAATAATTACTTGTAAGAGGTAGTCTAATTTTAAGAATGTTCTAATGTTAAAATATAAAATAAAGTCACAAAACATATATAGTAACAATTCTACAAATATAAATGAAATACATACCTATCTGCATATATTACAAATCTTTTAATCTAGATAAATTGTTTAAATAGTTAACTTTAGGAAGAACCCAAAAGTTCACTGTAAAGGAATAGAAAAATATATAAGAGGACAATCTTAATAAAAATCTGGTAAAGCAGTTTTTATATCAGAAAAAAAATCAAGGTAAAAATATTAATAATTATAAAGAAACCATATACAGCTAAAAGTACATCCACTTAGAAGAAAACTGCTATCAACATAAATGGCCTATATATGCAGATATTATAAAGCTAAAGTAGAAATAAAAATCCTATTATGTATAGAAAAAATTATTTGTATGATGTATATTATTTAATGTAACATCAAAAAATAAAATAGGAAAGAAAAATAAAGATAATAAACAGAAAAGATATAAAAATTAGAGTAGAAATAAATGAAATTGAAAATAGAAAAAATAGAAAAATTAACAAAACTAAGAGTTTAAAAATGTGAAAATTAATAAATCTTTTTTCTAAACAAATCAAGAAAAAGGAGAAGAATGAAATCAATAGTTATAAATGAAAGAGAAGACATTACAATTGATACTACAGAATTAAAAAGATCATGAAACTGCTCTGAGAGCAAACACTCTTCTTATTTCTGATCTTAGGAGAAGAGTTTTCAACTTTCACCATTGATATTAGCTCTGGGCTCATCATAAATGATCTTATGTTGAAGTATATTCCTTTTATACATAGTTTGTTGAGTGGTCTTTTTATGATGGGGTATTTATTTTTGTCATCACTCCTGTTCAACATATTATTGGAAGTCCTAGCCAGAGCAAGCAATAAATAAAAAGCATTAGAATTAGAAATGAAGCAGTAAAATTGTCTCTATTTGCAAATATAATTTTATATATTAAAAATTATAACACTTCCACCAAAAACTGTTATATGCAATCAACAAATTCAGTAAAGTTGTGGGATACAAAAATCAATATACAAAAAATCAATAGTGTTTCTATACACTAACTACAAATTATCTAAAAAATGAAAGAAAATATCTCATTTACAATATGAATAAAAATAATAAGGCACTTAGGAATAAGTTGACATAGGTAGAGTAAACTTTATGCTCAAAACTAAGACATTATTAAAAAGAAATGGAAGAAGATACAAATAATTGGAAAGATATCTTGTGTCCACGGATTGGTAGAATATTGTTAACTAATTGGAAAAATATCTCATACACATTGTTTGGTAGAATATTGTTAAAGTGTTCATACTACCCAAAGCCATTTTATTGTTCACAGTTTTTATCTTCTTTTTCTTCAATAAGTCCCTTTAACATTTCATATAATAATGTCTTGGTGATGATGAACTCTTTTAGTTTTTTCTTGTCTGGGAAGCTCTTTTATCTGTCCTTTGATTCTAAATGACAGCTTTGATGAGTACAGCAATCTTGGCTGTAAGTCCCTGCTTTTCATGACTTTGAATATTTCTTGCCAATCCCATCTAGCCTGCAAAGTTTATTCTGAGAAATCAGTTATGGTCTTATTTGGAATTCCTCTGTAGGTAACTAACTGCTTTTCTCTTGCTTTTTTTTTTCCAAGGTTTTTTGTTATTGTTGTTGTAATACAATTGTTTCATTTTTCCCCCATTGCTCTCCTGCTGCTTTTAAGAGTCTCTCTATATCTTTTAACTTTGGCATTTTAATTATGATGTATCTTGGAGGGGGCCTCTTTGAAACTATCTTGTTTGGGACTCTCTGTGCTTCCTGGGCTTCTATGGCTATTTCCTTCACCCAATTAGGGAAATTTTTGTCCATTATTTTTTCAAATAGATTTCTAATTGTTTGCTCTCTTCTCCTTCAGGCACCCCTATCATGTGAATGTTGGACCTCTTAAAGTTGTCCCAGAGACTGTTTATGCTAGCCTCAAATTTTGGATTTTTTTGAATAATCCAAGAAGAATTATTTTTCCTTCATCTTCTGATTGCTTATTGTTGGCTTCCTTATGGTTGATTTTAGGATTCATTCACTCTACTGTTGTTGCCCTGTAAATTGTTCTTTATTTCAATTATTGTATCCTTCATTTCTGACTGGATCTTTCCTGAGGTCTTCACTAAGTTCCCTGATCATCCTTACAATCAGTATTTTGAACTCTGCATCTGATAGATTGCTTACCTCCATTTCATTTAGCTTCTTTTCTGGAGTTTTGATCTGTCCTTTCATTTAGGACATGTTTCTTTGTCTCCTCATTTTGGCAACCTCCCAGTGTTCATTTCTATATTAGGTAGAGCTGCTTTGACTCCAAGACTTGGTATTGTGGCCTAATATAGTAGGTGTCCTGAATGGTCCAGTGGCACAGGTTCTCCAATTAAATTAGGAAAATAAAAATTCTGGTACCACCAAGATTTGACAAAGACAAAGAGAATTGAAACTCGATTATGCACTAAGGGAGAGTGAAATAGCATATTTTAGAAGATGTTTGGATACAGATATATTGAGGTATACAATCTGTGACTCAGCAATGGTTATTTAAAATATATGTCCAAGAGAAACTCTTGCACATGTTCACCATAGAAAATATGCATGAAAATACCCATCCCAATAGTCCTTAGTTAAGTAAATAAAAATTTATTGTACATTCAAACAATTCATACAGCAATAAATTAATTTATGTGAACATGGATTGATCTCAAAAGCAATACTGAATAAAAATCTGGAATCTACAATAATAGTATAATCATAAATTTTGTAAATAATGCAAAGTAATGCTATTTTTGATATGTAAGTGACCAAACAATAAAAAGGTAAAGAGAAAGAGCATATGCTATGTTTGGGAAAGTATTTACCTCATACAAAATGAAGTCAGATAATATGATTGCAACAGGGAGAAAAAGAGGACTTTACCAACTTCCATAATGTTAAATATCTTTTATTTAAAAAATAAAATGAGACCCTGGCTGGTGGCTCAGTGGATAGGTGCCAGCCTGCGAACCCAAATGTCGCTGGTTTGATTCCCAGCCAGGGCACATAACCAGGTTGCAAGCCAGATCTCTAGCCCAATTCATAGCTGGAGGTAAGTGAAAGACAACCATACATTGATATTTCTCTCCCTCTTTGACTCCCTCCCTTCTCTTCTCTCTAAAATTGATAAATAAAATATTTTTTTTTAAATTGAAAATAAAATAAAATCTGAAGCAGAAGCAATAAAATGTTAGTATTTCTTTATTTTGGGTGGCAGGTGTTTGTGTATTGATAATTTATTATGTATTTTCCTATAGTTTTAGAATTTAGCAACTTTCATTAAGAGGAAATGAAAAAGTTCATCAAACTGGGAAAAATTGTTCAGCACAAGTTAAATAAAAGCAGGACCTGGGCAGCTAGTCTATTTTCACCAGTAATTCCCCTAATGTTGGCAATCCTAAAATCAAAATCAAAATCTTTTATATTTGCATATTTCTCCAGTCTTCTAGTTAAAGTCCCAGGAAAGCATATGAATCTTTTTCCATAATAGAAGAATCTGTAGTAACATCACTATCTCTGTATGGATTTTTTATGGTTCAAATGCTTATATTTTTGTGCAATAAATATCTTGCTGTTTCAAACATTGGTGAAAGATCTGAAAATAGGAAACAGTGCACAAGAGCCAAAGATAATAAAAGAGTGTTTGCCCTCTCTATATATAGAATATTTCTCATCTCCCTTTCTCTCTAAATAGATTATATACAATATGATTTTAGTTATTTTTATATTGCATATTTTATTGATACATAACTAAAATGCACAGCTCTGAATTTGGATAAATGCATAGTCACAGCTTCTCCATTCAGATCAAGATATAGAGCAGTCCCATCACCCAAGAAAAGTCCTACAGATTGTAGTAAATGTCCTTCCTCACTCTCAGTGCCTAGCATGAACTTACTGGTTTGTAGAATGTCACAGAAATAGAATCATAGTGTACAGAGTAAAGGGCATTATGTGTATTTGTGTTGTGTGTGTGTGTGTGTGTGTGTGTGTGTGTATAGAAAGAGAGAGAGAGAGAATATGATTATTCCCCATTTTTTCCAGCTCAAGATTATCTGACACAACACAGATTAAATTATCCTATTACTCCCAAGATTCTAGCCTTCAGAAAATGTGGCCAAATGGCTAACTTTACACATAGTTGGGAAGAAGGCAGAAAACTTTTGGACTACTACTAGAGGCCAAGAAACACTGATGAAGATATTTTCAGACATCTCTGAGTGAAGAGAAAGATGGCGGTCATTCACTGATTGGCAAAATGATGAAGATGAGAGAATTCAAAAGTAAATTTAAGTCTGCGACTCAACATACTATTGATAATGGGGCACAATTCTGGATTGAGGAGTCATAAGCACATTGAGACTTATTAAAGGCATGGGAGGAGATGGGCTCACCCCAGAAGAGTCTATTAACTGGAAAGAGAGGAGGGAGGGAGAAATAGAAGACTTTAACTAAACCACAAAGGAAGCCAAAGAAAGAGAATAATAAAGGAATAGTCGAGGAGTTGTGGGAATTAGTACAGGTTCTGGTAAAATTCAAGAAATGAAATGCTTTTACTATCAAGGATAAAATTGTCAATAGTACTGAATGTCTGGAGAGAGCTTACGACAAAGCTTGAAATGATCCCATTGCATTGAACATTTGGGAAGGCCAGGGTAAAGTGAGAGCAGTGCTAATGGAAACACAGCAACTCAAGTCTTCACAGCATCCTAAGAGGAAATGAGAAGAAAGGAAATGGTTGTGTGTTGCGTCATCTAAGAGATATGCTAGAGGATCTAGGACTAGTCCTCAACATGACAGGACACATATGAATGAAGTTAAACCTTGACATCTTGATGCCAAATTCCAACAGAAAAGCATACATTTTCAAATCAGAATAACCCATTTTGCTGTCCACAAAATACAGAAAATTTTTCATGTATGCATTTGAAATCAACTGTTAATTTGTAAATATCAGAACATGTGACTGGTTTTTGGAATTCATTGTCACTTAAGTTTGGTTACCTTGGTTTTAGTTATTTTTATATTGTGTATTTCATTTTATTGATACATACCTAAAATGCACAGCTCTGAATTTGGACAAATGCATAGTCACAGCTTCTCCATTCAGATCAAGATATAGAGCAGTCCCATCACCCAAGAAAAGTCTTACAGATTGTAGTAAATGTCCTTCCTCACTCTCAGTGCCTAGCATGAACTCACTGGTTTGTAGAATGTCACATATATAGAATCATGATACATGGAGTAAAGGGCATTATGTACTTATCATAGTTTAAGATGCATCCATATTGTTGCATGTATCATTATTCATGCAACATGTGACACATTATTGTATGAATGTATCACAGCATGTTAGTCCATTCATCAGTTGAAGGACATTTGTGTTGTTTGGATTTTGAGTTGATTATGAATAAAGCTACCATAAACATATGCATATGTGTGTGCACTTTAGTTTTCATTTAATTTGAGTAAATACTTAGGAGTAGGATTACTGGGTTGGATGGTTATTGCATATCAGGTGGGATTCTGTTTCGTTTGTTTCTTGTTTTGTCTTCCTTGTCATTCTAATTAATGAGGAATGATATCCAATGTGGTTTAACACACATTTTTCCCAGTGACAAATGATACTCAGCAATTACATTCAGCATTGTGTGCTACCATTTGTATATTATCTTTAGTAAAGGGCCTATTCAAATACTTTGCCTGTTATGTTTTATTGCATTTTCTTTTGTCATTTAAGTCTTGCATGGTCTTTATACATTCTGGATAGAAGTCTTCTAGCAGGTGTACATCTGGCAAATATATTTCCTAATTAATAGATTTTCCTTTCATTTTCTCAATGCTATCTTTTGAAGGGAAGTTTAAAATATATATTTAAGTAAAGCCCATTTATTGTGTTTTTGGTGGCATACATAAGCAACTTGTGCTGAGCATAAGTGAATTTTCTCCTGTATTTTCTCCTAAAAGTTTTATAATTTTTGGCTTTATATTAGGACTACAATACCTTTTAAGTTATTATTATAATTGTATAATTGTTTTATTTAGTTCTTTGACTTCTATCATAAGTAATTTGTAATTTTCAACATATAGAATTTGCCCATATTTTGATAGCTTTATATCTATCTAGCACTGTCATGTGCTTATACTGTTATAAATGTATAATTTTTACTTCAAGCTAATTATTAATAATATGTAGAAATTTAATTGATTCTTTTAATATGATTTTTGTGACCATAAACCTTGTTCAAGTCACTTATTAGTTCTAATAGTCTTTTTGTAGAATCTTTAGGATTTTCTATAGATGCTATCATATCACCTATAAATAGAATTGTATTACTTTCTTTACAATCTTGATGACTTTTATTTATTCATTTTGCCTTTTTATACTTGCTAGGGCCTCCAGTATGACATTGATTAGGACTAGTGAGAGCAGATATCCTTAGCTTTTTCTGTGACTTCAGGAGGAAAGCATTTTGGTCTTTGACTATCAAGTGTGTTATTAACCAAGGGGTTTGGTATACTACTTTATCAGGTTGAGGAGGTTTCCTTCTATTCCCAGCTTTCTGAGAGTTTTATTATGTGTATCTTTTTTTGTTTGTTTTGAAGTGCTTTTTTCTGCATCAATTGAGATCATATGGTTTTTCCTCTTTAGTAAGTTGAAATGGCAAATTACATTAAATGATTTTCAAATGTTGCACCAACCTTGAATAATGGGATAAATCCGGTTCATTGTATTATCCTCTTTATATATTGCTGGATTTGATTTGCTAAGATTTTGAGGATTTTGGCTTTTGTTATCATGAGGCATGTTAATCTGTATTTTATTTTCTTACACTGTTTTTATCTATTTATGCTTTCAGAACCATGCTGGCCTTGAAATTTGAGTTGGAAAATGTCCCTTTTCTGTTTTATGGAACTTAATGGTTCAAAAGAAATTTACTGAGAGTTTTAAATATCTTGAATAATCTACACAAATATTGTTATTCTAAATTCTTTAAAAATATTTCCAAAGTGACTGTATTTAAGCTATGATCAAAATTTTAAATAAACAATTATTAAAGAATATTACATCAATATAAATTACATATCAAATCTACATAAATATATTATACTAGCTAGTACTGAGTAAAAGCATACAACACTGAGAAAATTCAATTAGAAAAACAAACATAATTAGAGAAACTATAAAAATGACTACCGTACAATGATGCAGAAGAGTCCAAGAAAGCAGAATTCCTGGTGTTTATGGGTTCTTTGCACCAAAGATTTGAAATAAGTACTACATCTATCAATGCAAACTCAATCCAGGTTAAATGAGTTACAAAGAACATGTTACATATATGACATTTGCCTTTGCAGACATATTGCTCAGTATGTGCTGGAGATAGATGGAGAAGGATATACACATTTCAAATGATAAAGCCAACACATGTGTGATTAACAAAATACCCTTACCCTAAGTGCTCTAAAGTTTCTAACAGGTAAGCAATGGCTGCTCATACGTCAGAGGCCTTATGTTTCACTTTCTGGTAGGAAACTCTTTTCACCTGGGAGAATGTTTTCTTTAGAACATATTTTTACAGAAGGGGTTTCATGTCTACTGTTACTTTTTCTTGTAGAGGTGGTCATTGGTTCAAGCAGTTGCTATTTTTGTGCGGTCAGCAGGAGTCTGGCTTAAGCTAAGCTGGTGAGTCAAGGGGCAAACGAGGACGAGGACGTGGAAAACATGGCAGGAGAGTAAAACTAGACTTCTTAAGTAGCCTTAAAACTGTTCTGAATGTCAAACACTCACAGGTTTGAAACATTAACAAAACTCAGCCAGTGTTTCTTTGGTATGGGTGTCTAGGAAAAAAAAAAAAACAGTGAGTGATACCTATAACTTAGAAAGTGAGTTCAACAAGAATATTAATCATAAAATGTATTAGGCCCTCCAGGCCTATCCCTACACCAGGCATATGATAAGGGTCCAATAGATGTTATTTCTTCTTGGGAGTAATAAATGCTATAAAGAGCTTTTGTTTTACATATTAGCTCCTGTATAATTTCCAAGAAGAGCCCTTTAAAAAAATTCACATCTAAGTATTGACAACCACCAATAAAGGCATATAGCTGCCTACAGTGTACACCAATTTAAACCATTCCATTTTCACAACCAAAGTTCTAACTGATCTTTCTTCTAGGGGTACTACGACCCATTCCTTGATAATTTTATTCTTTTTTCTAATCCGATGAATATATTTCCATTTTTATTAGGTCTAATAGATAGCTGATCTAATTTAGAGAATATAAATTATATAGTAATATGTGAATTGATTATAGCACATAACTCTAATACACTGGCAATTTTTTCAGAGATTAGGAGTGCTGCTTACTTCCTTTTCTATGGATGATTAATTTTCAGTGGCTATCAACCTTCAAAGTGAAAATTAAGCAATACATATTTGCTCTGTGGATGACCAGTTTTATTAAAATACTAGAGTTGATGTAATTAATTATCAATACCTCATGAAGGGAAGCCAAAATTTAGATGGTGTGAAAGAAGCAGGCGGGCATCTTATTGCTGGTGGTGAAATTCAGGTACTATTATGAAGAGCTAAGTCCTGGTTTTGGCAACAATCTGGAAATCATATACAAAGTAAACTTTGATTTCCTGGTTTTACATCTTTATGGAAAATGGGTTCATGTGAAGAGCCATTTAAGGAAGCATGACTTGAAGATAATGAATGTTTCATTGGATTTCACAGAATTCTGTCCATTCATGTTGGTGCTCAAAGGTTGCTGCTGTCTTTGGTGCCGACCACCCTCAAAATAAGAGAAAATTGTCCACTGACCTCTACAGATTTAGATCTTACGCTTGCTTAAAGACAATTCTTGAACACAAAATGCAATTAAAGCTCTGGGATTTAAAAGTGGATACTCAACTTTTCATTCTTGGTCTTGGAACTTCTGGGAACTAGAGATTCTGCGACAGTGTCCCCTGTCAGGAAAGTTCCACTTTCAGGAAAGTAGCTGCACTAACTGAGTCTAGACTAGACTCCCCTCATGGTGGCTTCTAGAGGGCTGGTGAAATGGGCTCAGGGAGGTCTTCTCTAGCGATATCCATTTGCAATGTGGAACTCTTCCATCATGCTATTATTAATAACATTAATTGAAGTTGTGAATAAAATATAAGATTAGCTGTTTGGTGTGTGTAGATGATTTGCAGTCATAGTTTTGAGGCTGTTTATTGATTACTCATATTTTATGCCAAATATCTTATGGGATATCCTTTGTGACAACTGGCTTATTGTATGACCTTGTCATTTCATTGCCTATTATGGTCCTAAGTCCTGATAAGGCAGTAGCCCCAAATGAATACATTAATTTATCTTCTTTAAAATAATGAACATGCTTTTATTTCTCTCGTAATTTATAAAATGCAGATCTTCTGTAAAGCAGCCATAAACCCTACTTGCAGTTCATCTTCATTAGTTCTCAATTTCTTTAAAAAAAATATTCTTGCACAAGTCAGTGTTTTTGTTTGTTTGTTTGTTTTTTGTCATTCTCTCTATCCAGGTAATATCCCAAGACAGATCCTATGAGGGTGAGTGCATGAACCCAATGATCATACAGAGACTGAAGCACATTCATCATGGTTGCTTGGTCCCATGTGCCAACAAAGACCTGAGGACCAAGGCAGGAAGTAAGCTAAGTCCCCAAATTAATTCAAAACAAAGGAAATCCTTCAACTATAGCATCATGTATATAAATTAGAGGCAGAGTCAGTTATTCAAATATAGCTCATCAAAAAATAATAAACTTGGGCCCTGGCTGGTAGCACAATGGATAAGGTGCCAACCTGTGAACCCAAAGGTCGCAGGTTCGATTCCCCAGCCAGGGCACAGCACGTAACCAGGTTGCAAACCAGGTCTCCAGTTAGGTCTGTGGCTGGAGGCAGGTGAAACGCAACCATACATTGATGTCTCTCTCCCTTCCCCTCTTTCTAAAATAATGAAATAAAATCTTTAAAAAAATTTTTAAATAATAAACTTGGAATAATTACAGATGGAAAAACTGATATTTCCCTGAAGGATAAGGATATGCATTTGGATTTTATAAAGACAATGGTCCTATGTGCCGAGGCCATTCAAGTCAGAATGCCACATTTCAGCAAACCTGAGTAGTGAAATATATTGGGGGTAGGAAGGATGGTGTTTATGTCAGGGGGATCCCTGTCTTTTACTGAAAGTGAACAAAGACTCTCTGAGTAGAGAACCAATACACAGCAAAAACACAAAAACAAGACAGGCCTGAGATTTATGCCCACAGGGTACATATATGAATGGACAGGGTTAGAGAAATAGCAGACACAGTCCATGATCTCTGATGTCCTTTCAATTTTCATAAGTTTGCCACTTATTGTCCATTCTCAAATCATGAAAGATGGTTCTAGTCAGCTTTATTTCTCAAATGATTCTCCTCTAGTCATATACAGATATACTTGGCTTTAATCAGAAATGTCCCTAAGCCTCATAACAGGACAAAATTTAGGAGAATTTCATGAGAATCTTTGAGATTACTCATTCTGTAGGCACAGACACATTCCTAACCACTTACCAAGTCTGCGCAAAATTACGAAAGACACATCTAGCTGAACCATTTGTCACCTCACTTCAGCATTATAACATAAGCTCTGTTTTAATCAAGATGTTTTTACTTTGATCATGAGTGGTTTTAGCGTTATGTTTTGTCTTTTACTTTAAAAGTGTTTCTCTTTAAAAATATAAGTACCATACCAAAGTGTCTCTTAAATTTACACTTAATTAACTGTGCTGTTCTAGAGACTACTCACATACAGAGGGCTTTTAACTGGCAGGTGCATTACATAAAAGTTATTAAAAGTTTTAACTGTTGCACAGCATAGGGTTTCAAGTACCTGTTTACATTTAAAACACCTCAGGGGAAAGAAGAACAGAACCAAGGGGTCAGACAATCTACACTTAACTCTCTGGTTTATTGCTAATTAGCTGTGAACATTTGGCCCTGTTATTCAAGGTCTTATAGTCTCAGTTCCAAAAAGGAAGAAAGGAGGAAGGAAGGAAGGAAGAGGGAAAGGGATCCAGAAGGAAATTCTAAAATTATATCAGTTTCTCAAGAACTATGAAGGGTCGGGGATGTTATTTTACTCCAAGCCAGTAAGTTTGCCAGTTTCACGGCTGCAGGTGGAAAACCTGAGGCTCTTGGGTCAGAGACAAAGGACAATTTACTACCCGCAGCAGTGGCAGTAGCCAGAATGTCAGATTTGTGTGCATGAGCACACACACACATTGGTTATCAAGCCCCTGTTACCCATAGCAACGCAGAGAAGGCCAACTGAGACCTGGGTACACTGAGTTGTGTCATGGGAAAGCCAAATATTTTATAATGGGCAGTAAGTATGCCTGGTCTTTGCTCAGAAAAACAGATGAATTGTGGAAGAATCATAAAAATGAAAAGTATACAATAAAAATAAACCATTGTGAAATGCAACATGGATGAATTTCAAAAACTTGATGCTGAAAGTAGTTAACAAAATAATATACACTGCATTATCTCATTTATATAAATTTCAAAAATGGCAAAAATTAACGGTGATGTGAGTTAAGATTGTGGTTAACTTTGGAGAGGGTAATGGCTGGAAGCAGGCATTTCGAAAGCTTCTGGTTGCCAATAATATTCTGTTTCTTGGCCTGGGTGGATTATGAGTGTGTTCAATTTTTGAAAATTCTTTGGGCTGCATATTTATGATTCACATACTATTCTTCATTTATCTTGTTTTTAATGGACAGTTTGAACATATATGTATGTGTATGTACATAGGTGTAAGAAAGTAGAAGGGGAGGGGAAGAGAGAAAGTAGGAGAGGAGGGGAGAGGAGAGAGGAAGAAAGAAAGAGAGGTGAAAATGTTGAACCAGGTTTTACAAATGTAATGAGTGTGAATGAAGGATAATTCACCAGTACCATCAGCCATTCCTCCAAAATATATAATCCATCACGTCTGACGGAACTCACAATTAAAATAATTCCAGAATTATACAGAGGTTGTTACGAAGTCTGAAATCACAGTCAGTACAATAATACCTTTTTTATTAAACAGCTATGAAAACATTTGGGGACCAGTTGTTAAATAACTTCACAGACATAAACATGTTGAGTCTAAGTTTGCTGAAAAAATGAAAGAACTAGTTTTAATAATAAACACTATCCTACCTCAAATAGATTGGAAATTCCATAGGAAAGTAATATCTTTTTTCCCCCAGTCACACACACACACACACACACATGCACACACACACACTCCCTTCTTGTAGCAGACATGTCTTTGGTGAGGTGCATGGGGGAAAAGTGGGGCACAATTATACTACCAGAGCTCCAAGGTCAAGTGTCCGATCTCCATCCTAGAACACAGATACCGTATTTTATCAAGAAACCTAGAAATGACTGAACTTAAATACAGGAGTCAATGAACTAAAATCATAGTAAACTGATACAGAACTGATGCTGTATCATTCAGAATGAGAGAGGAAACCACTCAACAAGTCAGAATGCTCTCACTTTCATGTCAGTATAGACTATCACTTGTTCTTAAGAAACATGAGAAGTCAAGATTTACTTACACTTGGCAAGAGAAATAAGTGGCTTGCTTTGGATGACAGTGGCATTAACCAATGAGCACTAATGGACCCATATCCACAGAGGGACTACACACAGCTGCTGTGGAATGAGACACCTTGCAGGTGCCTTCTCCTTGAAGTCATCCAAAGGGAACACAGGTAATTCAGGGGTCTCACATCAATTTCCTAAACCCATGAAGATCTATCCTTGTCAATTTGCTCCCCCTCCTCTAGATAATAATACTGTTCCCAAGCTTGTTTATAATGTGTAAATTTTGTTAGTTGAACCCTTCAAAATAGATTTCCAAGTTTTAGGGGTACCTTAATCTAATTCTCTATGCACTAACCTCAGGACTCAATCAGAAAGGAGAAACATAATGCAGGGGGAAAGAATATTTAAGACACAAATTCATTCATCTATATGAAAACAGAAGTTTAAGTATCTTTATTGGCTATCTCTAGCTTAAAAATAGTGTGAAGGTGCACATCCAATATAAGTATCCTATTGCAAGAGACAAATATTCTATAATGTCCTAAAATAGGGATTTGACAAAACTTGAAAACATCAAAGCTCCTAGGAGGAGAACTTGCACCAACCCCAGCGATAGGTCCAGGATACACGGTCCTGGCTGTCCACAGTGAGACCTCATCCTTCCAGTCTTGGAGTCCATGGGTGCATTTTATCCTGTAAATTGATTAGATGTCAACAGGACTATGCAATCTAATTAAGTATATGAGCAGAAATCACTTCTTAAAAATCTGCAAGCCAACAAAACCTACAGAGTAACATAGGAAATATTTACATTGTTCAACTCTCCCAGAAAAAATGGTCAGTAAATCATTAAATCATTCAGGTTGCCATCTGCCTAATATTCGATAGTTGAATATTGAAATTGTGCATTGCCAATGAATGTCTGACATGGCCCAGTGGACACTTTGTAAGTTCCTGATGCTGCATCATTATAGCAACAGCACTGGACCCTGAGGATAACAGCAGGCAGTTGATGAAATCCGAGGCAGTGGCTCCAGAATCGTGCAGGGTGTCAACACGTGCCTCCAGGAGGCGCCATCTGCACAGACTGAAGGGAGTGGTGCCATGTGGCAATCTTAAAATTGTCTACACCCAATGAGAAATAAAATTTTATTTCAGAAAGATTGGTGTGTGGCCACATTAGAAAAAAATAGGAAAAAAATTGATTTCAGTGTTATTAATTGACTGATGCCAGCATTACCACTTCGAAATTTTACTTGGAATACTGTGTGTCGCTGACCCCTAGGCACATAGGACAGCAAGCTGGAAAAGAGTGTCATGGGACTGGCTCCTATCTGATGACTACTTTGCTCTCAATTACGTTTTCCAACAGATGCAATTGTTTTGTATAGTAACCATTCCATTCACATTTGTAACCTCTATAGCTCTGTCTCTATTTGTGTTATTTATATATCTTTCCAAGCATTTTTTTAACACTTTTCCAATTTAACATCTCTGAAAAAGGCATCATTGTGCTTCAGCACTGCTTCCTAATCATTAATAAAGACATTGCATTTAAAAAAAAAAAACTACCCTTGTTAAACATAGTTTTGCAATTTCAAATTATATAAAGCCTAAAATATGAGTAATTTGAAGATATTGCCACATATTATATTCTTTGCTTATCATCTTTTAGCTCATTTTCAGTTATTGAAGCTGATTTTTTCTAGCTTGATTTGAATCAATTTTGCCAGTAAAATCTTACTGATGGTAAATCAGTTACTGTAAGAGGGGAACATAGGACGAGCACTATACTTAATCCTCTGTATTCATCTCTGAATTAAGTTATTCTAACAAGGATGCTATTTAGTTGTATGTGTGTGTATATGTGTGCTGAGATACTGGTGTTGGGGATGGAAAATGCTTTTTAAAAATATACAGTGGAGACTTCTGGTCAAGATGGCAGCATAGGCAGACATGGCTCACCTCTTTACACAACCACATCGCAATTACAACTAAAATATTTAGAACAACCATCACTCAGAATCATCACAAATGAAGATGAATGGAAGTCCAACAACTATAGAATGAAAGAAACCACATCCAACCAGACTGTTAGGAGGGGAACCGATGTGGAATGAGTAGGTCCCACACCCATGTGTGGTAGATAAAAATTCAGAAGGGATATCTTGGGAGCAAGGAGTCCCAGCCTTACACTAGGGCCCCCAGCCCAGGGTTCCAGTGCCAGGAAGATAAGTCTCCACAACTTCTGGCTGCAAGAACCAGTGGTGATTGAGTAGGTGGAAGAAACGTCTGGAGCCCCAAGCAGTTCCTCTTAAAGAATCCACAATGGACTCACTACTCAGACTTGCTCTCTCTGAGCTCCAGCACTGGCTAGTAGCTTGAAGGGCAACGGTGCCACACAGGGAGAAACTGAGGTAGCTGGCATCAAGGTGAGCAGAGAGCCATTGTCCTTTTTCTAAACCCTCCCCCAACAGAGCTGGCAAGCTAGTGCCATATCTGAGACTCCATCAACCTGGTTAACACTGTTTGACCCACCTTGGAGATACCCAAAGACTGTGCCCCTACCCCCAACTATGGGCCCACCGAAGCTACTTTTCTGTATGAATGTCTGGCCTTGGTTCAGGCTTCATAACTTTCTAAATCCTCTCAAACAAGCAACATCTGGCCTTAGTGAGTCCCTGGCTGGGCACTAGCAGAAACTAACCTAGGTTCACAATTTGACTTTGCCTGGGAATCTCCAAACCCAGCAAAAGTAGCGGCCATCACAAATTGATTTACAGCTCAGGTAGGATGGCCCTGGACAAAACATAGGTGGAGCTGACTTTGGCTTACACCACAGCATTGGGCAGCTACAGACCACTTCAGAGAACTACCACCTTGCCCCTGCACAGCTGATCCTCCATAGAGGGTGGAGGTTGGTGGTAAGTGGTCACAGCCAGTCCTTACAGCTGACTGGCCTGGGTAAATCCCTCCCATTGATCTGCCAACAACAACCAAGGCTCAACTATAAGAGGAGAATGTACTCAGCCCACATGAAGGGCACACCTGAGTACTCAGCTTGGGTGATAGGGGAGGCTGTGCCACTGGGTCCTATGGGACATCTACTACATTAGGCCACCCTATCAAGGCACAGAGTCAAAGCAGCTCTACCTAATATGTAGAAATAGACATAGGGAGGCTGCTAAAATGAGGACACAAGGCAACATGGCCCAGATGAAAGAACAGATCAAAACTCTAGAAAAAGAGCTAAAGGAAAAGGAGATAAGCGAGCCCTCAGATGCAGAATTCAAAGCACTGGTTGTAACGTTGCTCAAGGAACAAAGTGAGGACCTCAACAGCATAAAAAAGAACCAATCAGAAACAAAGAATACATCAATTGAAACAAAGAACAATCTACAGGGAAACAACAGTAGAGTGGATGAAGCTGAGGATCAAATCAATTATATGGACTATAAAGAAGCAAAAAACAACCAATCAGAACAACAAAAAGAAGAAAAACTCCAAAACTAGGAGGCTAGTATAAACAACTTCAAGCGGTCCATAGGGGTGCCAGAAGGAGAAGAGAAAGAGCCAAAAATTGGAACTCTATTTGAAAAAATAATGAAAGAAAACTTTCCTAATTTGGTGAAGGAAATAGACATTTAAGTCCAGGAAGCATAGAGAGTCCCAAACAAGACGGATGAAAAAAGGCCCACACCAAGACACATCGTAATTAAAATGCCAAAGGTTAAAGATAAAGAGAGAATCTTTAAAATAGCAATAGAAAAGAAGTTAGTTACCTACAAGGCAGTTTTCAAAAGAAACTTTGAGGACTAGAAGGGATTGGCAAGAAATACTCAAAGTGACGAAAAGCAGAGACCTCCAGCCAGGATTGCTCTACCCAGCACAACTGTCATTTAGAATCAAAGGGAGATAACACGCCTCCCAGACAAGAAAAATGAAAGGAGTTTATTGTCACCAAACCATTATTATATAAAATGTTAACAGGGCTTATTTAAAAAAAAAAAAAAAAAAAGATCAAAACTATGAACAATAAAATGTGTGTATCTGTAATTGAAACTAAAAAACAAACTAAACAAAAAGAACAGAGCTGAACCATGGATAGATACATGGAGCATTCGGATGGTTGTCAGATGGGAGTGGGGTGTGGGAAATGGGTGAGGAGGTGAGGGAATTAAGAAGTACAAATAGGTAGCTACAGAATAGCCATGGTCATGTAAAGTACAGTAAAGGAAATAGAGTAGGCACAGAACTTATATAAATAACCCATGGACATGAACAAAGGTGAGGGAATTGCCTAAGGAAGTTGGGGTGCTGGGTGGAAGGGAGGCAAAGGCGGAAAGTCAGGAGAACTATAATAGCACCATCAATCAAATATAATTTAAAAATTAAAATAAAAATACACAGTGGAGTTATACTAAACAGGAGATAAAGAATTGGGCTCAGGGTAAATGAAGTAGAATCTACGGTCCAAGGATCCATTTGGACTTGATTTTGGCATTGGTGATACTATTATCCTAAAGTGAATGTGGTCCTAGAGATCAAAAGGCTTCCCAAGCAGTATGTTCCAAGGGTCAAGAGGAGAGAGAGAGAGAGAGAGAGAGAGAGAGAGAGAGAGAGAGAGAGAGAGAGAGAGAGAGAGAGAGAGAGAGAGAACCAGA
>PVIW01013631.1:0-26638 GCA_004026585.1 Noctilio leporinus | reverse complement strand
GAATTCCATTGTGTAAATGTACCAAAGTTTTTTGATCCAATCATCCACTGATGGGCACTTAGGCTGTTTCCAGCACTTGCCTATTGTAAATAGTGCCACTATGAACATAGGTGTGCATAGGTTCTTATGAATTGGTGTTTCAGGATTCTTTGGGTATAGTCCAAGTAGTGGAATTGCTGGATCAAAAGGCAGTTCCATTCTTAGTTTTTTAAGGAAACCCCATACTTGTTTTCCACAGTGGCTGCACCAGCCTGCATTCCCACCAACAGTGTATGAGGGTTCCCTTTGCCCCACATCCTTGCCAACACTTGTTGTTTGTTGATTTGCTAATGATTGCCATTCTGACAGGTGTGAGGTGGTATCTTAATGCAGTTTTAATTTGCATCTCTCTGATGATTAGTGATGTTGAGCATTCTTTCATATGCCTCTGGGCCCTTTGTATATCTTCCTCAGTGGGTTGTCTATTCAGGTCCTTTGCCCATTTTTAAAATGGGCTGTCTGTCTCCCTGGTTCATTAACTTTTCCTTATTCATGGACATCATAATGTTTTCAATCTTAGCTTTAAACAGCCTCTTGATTGGAATGAGGTTTTTTATTAACTTCTCTCTAACAAACACTGCATACATCATAGTTTAAAGGATTTGCATCTGATGAATTAGGTAGCCAGATTTCCTTTGACCAGAATTCAGGAACATTGACACTGAGAAATTCTTGCACATTTTTGGCATAATGTGCTGGTTCACCATTTTGTTGGAAGATAAAATGATGCCCATTTGCAACTTACTTCATCCATGGTACAACTACTTCTCTCAAAACATCAAGGTAAATATCCTGGATCTTCATTGATCTCCTGGATTCTGTGTACAATATCTGGACTTTTTAGATCCTGTGTACCTTATGCATTTCCCTTGTTGGTGTGCCAACATCAGGATCAGCATCATACACCTTCTTCATATTGTCAATCAAGGGATTGATTCATATTGTACATCAAGGGATGTTATTGAAGTCTGCAGTTTACTTAGCAGTTTTCCCTGCATGCTGTCCAAAATTATTGTTGTTCTAACATTGTATTCCTTTGATGTGATGGTTGCTCTCAGAATTTAATACTTTATATCTGAAACAATGATGTTAAATCATAACCTTAGAAACATAGTTTTTCAAAATTAATACAAAGCATGTGAAATAAGGAGATTGGTTATTGCCCATTGATCATGTGTACCCTGTACTTGCCAACAATACTCAGACAAGGGTTTAATACCCAAAATATAAAAAGAGCTTATATGACTCAACACCAGGAAGACAAATAATTCAATTAAAAATGGACTAAGGATCTAAATAGACACTTCTCCAAGGAGGACAATACAGATTGGCCCATAAACATGTGAAAAAATGCTCAACAGAGAGATGCAGAGTAAAACCATAATAAGATATTGCCTCCACCTGACAAAATGGCTGTCATTAATAAATCAACATACAAGACTTGGCAAACATATGGAGAAATCAGAAACCTAGTGCACTGTTGGTAGTAATGTAGAGTAGTGCAGCCACTATGAAAAATACTATGGAACTTTCTCAGAAAAATAAAAAATGTAACTACCTTTGACCCTGCTGAAAACATATCCTAAGAATCCCCAAACACCAATTCAATAGAATATATTCACCCTTATTCAGAAGAAACTATGTACCCCTATATTCACAGCAGCACTATTTATAATAGCCAAGTGCTGGAAATAGCCTAAATGCCCACCATTGCATGAATGAATCAAAAAACTTTGGTACATTTACACAATGGAATATTACACAGCAGAAAGAAAGAAGAAATTCCTACCTTTTATAACAACAAGGATGGAACTGGAGAGTATTATGACTAATGAAATAAGCCAGTCAGTGAAAGACAAACATCATATGATCTCACTCAATACAGGGGACTAATGAACAAAACAAACAATCAAACAAAACAGAACAAGAGTCATGAAAACAAGGAACAGACTTTCAGTGTGCAGAAGGGAGGGGCAAGAGGGAGAAAGAGGCAGAGAAGAGGAACAGTTTAGTCAAGTAACTGACATGGATGACCCATGGACATGGACAACAAGTAGGAATGACTTTGGGGTGGGGATGGGAGGATGGGGAAAGGAAGAGTAGGGTGGAGTGGAAACTGGATGAATGTAATACAACAATAAAGCCAAATTAAAAAAAAAAAAAGCAGCATAATTAGGACAGAGATAGAAGATGGTAGCAGAGTAACTACCCGCAGCCCTGTCTACTTGCTCCCATTCAAGAATGACTTGTTAAAGCACAGAGTATGGATGAGTGAAAGTGGCTATGAATATGGGCAAATAGGATCCAGAATACCAGGACCATGCAGGAGTGAGCAAAACCTGTGGCCCATACTTTCTACGAGGAGTCACCAGGGCTACCTAACCCAGTGCTTCTGGATGCACTGTTTAGGGGCAGCTTATGATTAGCTCATTAACTGGGAATTACTGGGGCAAATGGCATAGTCAGAGCTGCATAGCCTCTGGAAAACTGCAGTCCCACCAGAGAAACACTTCCCAGCATCATCCAGGTGGATTAAGTGAGGAAGTTTGGATGAAAATGTCAGAGGCACAGAAAGACTGAGACCAGTCCTGACTGATAGACTGTGAATTTTAATAGGGGGAACAAGGAGCATGGTGCCTCCAAAGACCCATGCAACAGAGTGGGGACCACACAGAGACTCTTTTGAAAGAAGAGCAGAGGAAAGACCCAAGATTTGGCAGGGAACCTAGGTGTGCACATCTTCACAGCATCACAGTGGCTCTGCTACGAAACTAGGGTTGTATTGAGGGGGCCACATAGAGACTCTTGGGGAAGGCATACAGGATTGTATTTGTACTCACTTACTTGGGCTCTGGTGGAGGGAGGGCAGAGTGGACTAGAGACACGTGGGTATAGTTTGGAGCAGTGTGTCTGGGAAAGAGAGCTGAGGGAGCAGTGGAAAGTACTCCAGCGCTGACTCATCCCCCATGCTGCTACAGGAGCCATTGTTCAAGCAGACAATACCTCCTCTAAGTGGCATTGGCCTGAAGGGAAGCCCCACCCACAGGAATTACTTGGCCCCTCCTCCAAGGTGCTTAAACCTCACTTGAGATTACAGGGTAACTTGATCAATGAAAAAAGACAGACACAGGCAGTAGTGCTACTCAAGAACAGGCTGCCTAGGCCCATACTGGGGCATGATTTGACCTTACCAAGGGCAGAACTAGAAAGAGAGGGAAGAGGTGAAAAGAAGATACCATGGGGACAGATTCCACCATGATTTTTTTTCCACCATGATTTTCCTTTTTATTTTCTTAAATATATTTTATTTATTTTGCTATTACAGTTGTCCCAAATTTCCCCCCTTTGCACCCCTTCATGCGGTACCCATTTCCTCCAGCAATGCCCCCCTTAGTTCATGTCCATGTGACATGCATATAAGTCCTCTGGCTTCTTCATTTCCTTTATTCTTCTTAACATCTCCCTGTCTATTCTGTAACCACCAATGTGTACTTTTTCTTTTCCTTTCACACCCAGACAATTCACCATTTAATTACTGCCTTCTGTCAGCTTCTCAAATCATATTAATACAAAGTTTTCTTTTCATTATTCCAAAATGCCTACGTTACTTCATTTGTTTAAACAATTACTTTTTTAAGTAATATGAATTGCAATATTACCAAATACATGCAAAAGTACATTTATACCCATACATATTTTTACACATATTAAAAGTAAATACTAGATTTTAAAGTTAATACAAAAACTTTTAAATATGCCAATAGCTTACATAACTATTACATGTTAAATTATAGTATTTTAGATATATTGTAGCAAATTAAGCAGTTTTTTCTTAATACTTATTTTACTCTGGAATGCTATTTTCATGAAGTATATCACAGAAATGGTGTATTGCAGAACTCACTTTTGAGAAAGTTGTCCTAGAGACAGTGCCAGAACCATAGTAAAAAAATGAATTTGGTTTCTGAGTCAGATTTCACCCCCTCCAATAATATAACTCAACTTTATTTCAAGATACTGGAAATACAACTTATTCTTTTTGGAGTTTTACATCTTAAATAGTAGATTGATTTTGAATTTTTTATATTTCTTGACTGTGCACAGGCCTTACTTCTTTCAATACCCTGTTTTTCCTCTACATTTGTTTTACAAGTTGAAGCCTTCCAAAATAATGGCACTTGCCGTGTTCAGCTGGTCCCCAGATGAGAAATTATTATGTTTACTAAATTCAGGTAAAAAATAAAAATTCCTAGGATTTAAATAATTTTTGTAGAATAGTACTCTAGCTATTTTTTGAACTTGTGGTTGACTTCCTATATGGTCCTAAACTAACCCCTGAACTATTTGAAAGGAATCTCATGTAATTTACATACTAATGAGAATATATATTGCCTATGTATATGAATTATATAATTTAGTAGTTTGCAACTTCCATCAAACTGGTCTTCATTCTCAGCATCTTTTCTAACCTAAAGATTGACTGATTTTACAACACACCAGTGACCTATTGGTCGCTATTTAAAACATAAATTGCTAACAAAATCTATACATTACACAACCACAAATAAGCATATATTTTGTAACAGTGAATAAGAAAGATAGCATGTAGTCTATGTTATATAATCCACATTTTCTTACATTTTTCTTCTTCCTTAACTGCATTCAATTTTTCTGTGTTATTGCAAGTAACATGATTTACCCAAATTGTGAAATAATTCCAGTCTAAGAAACTTTAACCTGCAGTAATGCAGATAGAAGTAATATATAAAATTATACCATATTTAGTAAAATCTATTTATAACAAGACCATTTTAAAGCATTCATAATTTAAAGTTGGTTCTTATCGATTCAGCTGCCCTATGTCTTTTGACTGGTGAATTTAATCCATTTACATTTGCAACTATATTCCTGTCTGTCTCTCTGTTTCTTCATCTTCTTAAAGCAGACCCTTTAGCATCTCTTGCAATGCAGGTTTAGTGGAGATGTATTCTTTTATCTTTCTTTTATCTGGGAAGCTCCTTATTTCACTTTGCATTTTGAATGACAGCCTTACTGAGTAAAGTATTCTTGGTTGCAGGCCTTTGTTTTTCATTGATTGAAATATGTTTTGCCATTCCCTTCTGGCATGTTGGGTTCTGTTGAAAAAGTCAGCAGATAACTTTATTGGAGCCCCCTTGTATGTTATTAGCTGTTTTTCTCTTGCTGCTTTTAGGAATCTCTCCTTGTCTTTCAAATTTGCCATTTTAATGATGATGTGTCTTGGAGTGGACCTGTTTGGGTTCATCTTCCTTGGGACCCTCTGTGCTTCCCGAGTTTGCATGACATTTTATCTCCTTACGTTAGGGAAGTTTTCTGTCATTACTTTTTCAAACAGGTTTTCTATCCCTTGCTTCTCTTCTTCTCCTTCTGGTATCCCTATGACATGGATGTTATTGTTTCATGTTGTCCTGCAGCTCTCTTAAAACCTCTTCATCCTTTCTCAGTCTTTTTTCATTTTGTTGCACTGCCTGGGAATTTTTTTCTACATTGACCGCCAGTTGGATGATTTGATCCTCTGCTTTCTCTAGCCTGCTTTTGATTCCTTCTACTGTGTTCTTCAATTCAGAAACAGTATTCTTCATTTCCTCCTGGCTATTATTGATGGTGCCTATGTCCTTTTTAATGCTTGTGTAGTTCTCAGTAAGTTTCTTATAGATTTCTTGGAGTTCTTCATAGGTCTCCTGGAGTGGTTTGTAGTTTTCTTTTAATTCACTGAGCTTGTTGAGTTTCTCTATCATCATTTTTTTGAATTTCATGTCTGAGAGTGTACTTGCCTCTATTTAATTTTGCTCTCTTCCTGGGGATTCATCCTTTCCATTTGCTGAGGGTTTATTTCTTTGTCTCCCCATTTTAGGTGGCTTTTGTTTGTTTCTGCTTCTTGGGTTGGTCCGGTTTGACTTACGGTCTTAGTGGTGTGACCTTCTGTGGTGTAGAGATGTACTTTTTTTACTTCCTGGGTCTGTACTTGGTGACATTAGGTCCTGGCCTAGTCAGCCAGTTGGAAACTACCAGAGATCCACTGTCTTTGTCTCCTTTAGTTGTTAATTTGGTCTGTTATCAGTGGTCAGTTTTAGGCACCTCTGGGCAGGGCAGATTAATTCAGTTGTTAATCCAAACAACCTGTGATATGAAGTCAGGTTTAGGCAGTGCTGGGTGGGTTGGATTAATTCCTATGGGTGGCTCCCCCTCAGGCTACCACCCTTTGGAGAAGAGTGGTTCGCTGGTTGTATGGGGGATGGGTCAGCACTGGACTCAGGCACTGCTCCCTCAACTCTCCCCCTAAAGCCACTGACCCAAACTTTCCCCAAACTTCTCTAGTCCACTCTGCCCTTTCTTTGCTGGAGCCCAGGGTAGGTGGGTGCCCCTGTATTTTCATGCATGGTCCTTTTAAGAACTTAGTCTCTCTGTCAAGCTGGCTAAACTTGGTGGCTTTTTTGCTTTTCACAGCTGGATGTTGTTTTATTCTCAAATTTGTTGCTATAGGCTGGGAAGACCAGTTGGGGTTTTAGAACCCAAACTTCTCAGGTGGAACCCCTGACTGCTGAGATGTTTCTCCATCCCTTCAGCTGAGGCCTTTGGGAGCCCCTCCAGCCTCTTGTGGTTCCACACTTCCTACCAGTCATGTTGTGATGAATCGGCTCTTCTGTTCTCTCCTTGGTAATAAGACTTCTCTCCAGTTTGTGTTCTGTTGATTATTTCAGATGATTTCTCCCCGATTAATTTATAATTCAATTTGGTCTTGGGAGGAGATTGGTGTAGCTCCATTTACTCCTCCACCATCTTGGTTCTCTGAATGTCCTTATTTTTTAATGTATATGTTCTGTTCTCTCACCCAGTATATACAGGGTGTGCCTGATACATTGGCAAAATCTTAGTAAAATAAACAATATACCACAACAGTGTTATATTTTGAAATAAATTTATTCTTATATATAAATATGTAAACACAGTCATTATTTTTTAAACTGTCCAAAATGTCTCCACTTGCTGAAATAAGACTCAATTTGATGTAGAAATATTGAGCATGCTTTAATTAACTATTCTTTATCCATGGACGTCATAATGTTTTCAGTCTTAGCTTTAATGGCTTCTTTATTGGAATGAGGTTGTGCCTGCTTTGGCAGCATATATACTAAAATTGGAATAAGGTTGTTTATTAACTTCTCTCTCACAAATGCTGCATACATAATAGTTTAAAGGATTTGCATCTTGTGAACTAGACAGCCAGATTTTCTTTGACCAGAATTCAGAAACATTGACACTGAGACATTCTTGCACCTTTTGGTGTTATGTGCTGGTGCACCATATTGTTGGAAGATAAAAATGACATCCATTTGTGAGTTGCTTCATCCAGGGTTCAACTACTTCTCTCAAAACATCAAGGTAAACATCAGCACTCACCTTCAAGACTTGTGGGAAAAAATGTGGGGACATGATATCTCCTTTGTTGCTGACAACACCTAGCACCTAGCACCATCGCTGTAGCAAGAAATTTCATTTCCATGACAATTGGGACTTCATTAAGATTCTCACAGAGCCACCTATTGTTTCTTCTGTTGACTATTTGTTCCTGTTGAAAATTCTTTTCATTGGAGAAGAAAATCAGAGGGTTTTTTTACTTGGGGATTTTTCAATATTGTTAGCACTTTCCTTGTTTTTCAAACCACCTTTCCTTTGTCTGCTGTGTCATAAATTGGCCTCTTCTAAGAACATACGATCTGTATCTGATATCTTCAGCAATAATCTTGTGAACTGTTGCATCTAACATTTGCAGTTCCCTTGCTATGGAGTGCATTGGCTTTCCTGGATCTTCATTGATGATCTCCTGGATTCTGTGTACAATATCTGGACTTGTATGATCCACATGTGTTTTTCCTTGTTGGTGTGGTGATATCAGGATCAGCATCACACACCTTCTTCACATGATCAACTCTACAGAAAGAGATGTTATTGAAGTCCACAATTTCCTTAGCAGTTCACCCTGCATGCAGTCCAGAAATCATGGTTGCTAACATGTAATTCCTTCTACATGATGGTTGCTCTCAGAATTTAATACTTTATATCTGAAACAATGATGTTAAATCATAACCTCAGAAACATAAGTTTTCAAAATTAATACAAAGCATGTGAAATAAGGGGATGCAAAGTTATTGCCAATGTATCACGGGCACCTTGTATATATAAATTGGAGTGTGTGTGTGTGTGTGTGTGTGTGTATATAGTATATAAGTATATACATATATATATATGTAATTTCTGTTTAGACAATACTGTAAACTTGCCCTTTCTTGCTTCATTCTGATTCTTCCCTGGAATTTCTATATAATATTTAAATTTTGCCTTCTTTCTCTGATCACTTTTCCACATGTCACACTACAATTGCTTCTCCCTCTCACCTCTCAAAAATAATTTATAATTCAGTTAGTCAACTCAATTATTTTTCCTGTCTAATAACAGCCTTAATCTCTTTATATTCTTATTAATACTGGCTCATTTGCAGCTGAGAGTTTGATGTAAGGTAGGGATTATCTTTCAGAACGTGAGTATTTTGCCTGGATCATTTGCAATTGAGAGTGTAACTAAGGGTGGAGGAGATCTTTAAAAGAGTGGTTAATTTCCCTGGATTGGTGATTCTGTTTTATTATTAACTAAATAACAGTATAAAAGACATGGTAGAATTAGTGACTCTCAATCACCTAGCCATAGGGAAGGAACCACAAAAAAGAACACATCAGAGAAAACCAAAATACAACCAGACAACCCAAATAAATGACATAAAATCCATTGCAAAAGTAGCAAGGTCAGAAAATCTAGGAGACTGCATCACTGAATCCCACAAGTCTCCTACCACAGAAGATCACATCACGAAGGCAGAGAATCAAAGCATATTGATCTACAAACCTAGAAACAAATAAGAAGAGACACCCAGAATAGAATGAAAGAAACAATCTCTCACTGGAAGGAAGGAATGAATCCCCAGAAAGACTGCTCAATGAAATGGAGGCAAGCAAATGATCAGACATGGAATTCAAAATAATGGATGTAAGAAAGCTCTATAAGTTCAGTGATCTCAAAGAAAATTAAAATCAACTCTAGGGGAACTACAAAGAACCCAGGGAAGCTACAAGGAAGTTATTGAAGACTACAACAGCTTAAAGAAACTATCAATATAAGCCAGGAGGAAATGAAGAATACAATTTTGGAATGAAGAACACAGTAGAATGAATCAAAAGCAGGCTAGAGGAAGTAAAGTATCAGATCAGCAAATGGGAAGAAACTAAAAAAAAATTCCCAGACAGTGTAACAAAATGAAAAAAATAAAAAAAACTGAAAAAGAATGAAAAGGTGCAGGACAACATGAAATATAATAATATTCATATCATAAGAGTACCAGAAAGAAAAGAGGAACAGCTTAGACAAGAACCTAGTATAAAGGAACCATGGACATGGACAACAGGTGGGATTGACTTTGGGGGGAATGGGTGAAAATGGATGGGTGGGGAGGAGGACAGAGGGGAGCAAAAAGGGGATGGATGTAATACAACAACAATAAAATTAAAAAAAAAAAAAGAGGAAGAGAAAGAGATAGAAAACCTGTTTGAATATGTAATGACAGAAAACTTCCTGAGAGAAAAAGCTATGCAAATCAAGAAGCAGAGAGGGTCCCAATAACCATAAACACAAAGAGGCCCACACCAAGATACATCATAATTAAACTGTCAACATTCAATACAAAGAGAATCTTAAAGGCAGATAGAAACAGCTAATATACAAAGGAGCTCCAATAAGACTATCAGTCAATTTATAAATAGAAATAATACAAGCCAAAACAGAATGGCTAAAATTATTTCAAGCATTGAAAATTAATGGCTGAGTATGGAAGATAGCAGCAGAGTAGTGGGCAGTGCTGACGGCTTTCTCAAGCACCAGAGTGGCAGGAGAATAGGGTAAGGAACACGGGACAGATGCAAGTCCCTGAGAATTAGTGTGATAAGAGTCTGGATTCTGATGCACAATCCAGAAGCTGCAGGGAATGACTAATGAGTGGATATTTAAGCAGCAAACTTGAGAGGACTGAAAAGTTCAGCTCCTATAGGGGAGAGACTGAATGAGTGCCCCACTCTAAGGCTGAGAGAGAGGGAGTGCAGCTCCCAGAACCAGATCCCTGGGACAAGAGATCCCTTGCTGGCACCAGGCAAGTGCATACAGGAGCGCATAAGCACCAACAGCATAAAAGCAGAGCTATGACCACCACCAGCTGAGAGGGAAGTTCACAACCCAAGCAGGAAGAGAGGCCCTGCCCACACAGTGTTCCACTGAACACCCCGCACCCGCCCAGCCCCCAAGAGCCAGGCTTGCAAAATCTGCATGACAGACTGCGGCCTTCAATAAGCCACCCATAAGTGGAGCACACAAAGCCAGCACAAGGAGCAGCAGCAGCATGCCATTACCCTCAGAGCCCACAGCTCCACCATCTCAGAACTAGCAAGAAAGCAGCTATGTGCATAGGCAGCAACTCATGCCCAGCAGGGGGAACCCACATAGGAGACTGTGAGCCAGCTGTGGCTCACAACCATGATATTGCAGCCCAGAGCCCAGAGTTCAGAGCCTACTTTGAAGAACCAATGGTGAAGAGAGGGGCCAACCCACTGCCACAGAACCAGCACCATACGGCTGCTGGCACCTCAGCCTATAGGGGTGTGGCATTTAGATCCAGCCCTGACTGTGACAGAACCCAAATTGCTAGGCCCTGTGCTCCCAAGGCACTTAAACCTGTCTGTAAATTGCAGAGGGACTTGATAAAGTAAAAGAGGCAGTCTCAGGAAATGGATCTCTGCTAACCTCAAGCATCTAAGTTACATCAAGAATTAAATGAATTAAAACCCCCAATGAGCAGCTGAATAACAGTATATGAGACATGGTACACAAAGTGTCTCTCAATCAGACAGCTGGCGTGAAAAACTCATCAAGGAGTAACACATAAACCAAAGCCAAAATACAACCAGGGAACCCAAATTAATGACATAAAGGGCACCCCAGGAGCAACAAGTTGAGAAACTCTAGGACACTGCACTCCCTAAATCCCATAAATCTCCTACCAAAGAAAAGCATTCCACAAAGACAGAGGGTCATCATAGCAGATTAATACAAGAAACAAAAACAAGCAATAACATACACCCAAAATGGGAGAAAAAGAAACAGTCCATCACCAAAAAAAAAAAGGAGGAATACCCAGAAAGACTGCTAAGTGAAGTAGAAACAAGCAAAGTATCAGACATGGAATTCAAAGAAATAGTTATAAGAAAACTCAATGATCTCAACAAGCTCAAAGAAAACTACAAAGAAGTCCAGAACAACTATAAGGAACTTACTGGAAATTATAGTAGCATTAAGAAGGCCATAGAAACCATCAGTAAGAAGCAGGAGGAAATGAAAGGTGCAATTCCTGAAATGAAGAACACAACAGAAAGAATCCAAAGTAGGTAAAAGGAAGCAGAGCATTGGATAAGCAAACTAGAAAACAAAATAGGAAGAAAAAAAAAAACAACGAAAACCAGATTGTGCAACAAAATAAAAAAAGACTGAAAAAGAATGAAGAGTTTTTAAGAGAGCTGCAGGACAACATGAAACACAATAATATCCATTTCATAGGGATACCAGAAGGAGAAAAGAAGTAAGGGATAGAAAACTTGTTTGAAAAAGTAATGACAAAAAATTTCCCTAACTTGAAGAGAGAAAATGTTGATCAAGTTCAGGAAGCACAGAGGGTTCCAATGAAGATGAACCCAAACAGGCCCACCCCAAGACACATAATAATTAAAACTGCAAATTTTGAAGACAAGGGGAGAATCCTATAAGCATCAAGAGAGAAACAGTAATAACATTTAAGGGAGCTCCAATAAGGTTATCAAATCATTTCTCAACATAAACAATATAAGCCAGAAGGGAATGGCACTCTAAGTAATGAAAAACAAAGGCCTACAACCAAGAAACTCTACTGAGCAAGGCTTATGTTCAAAATGGAAGGTGAAATGAGGAGTTTACCAGACAAAAGAAGGCTAAAGAATACACCTTCACCAAAAAAAGCATTTCAAGAGATGCTAAAGGGCCTGCTTGAGGGAGGCAAAAAGGGATGGCTGTAATACAACAACAATAAAATTTTAAATAAATAAATAAATACAAACCCTAAAAAAAAAATAAATGGAAAAACAGAAAGGAACAGAGAAGTATACAGGAACAAGGAGAAAAAATGTCAATGAAGAAGTACCTGCCAATAATAACCTTACATGTAAATGGATTAAATGCACCAATAAAAAGATGTAGGTTAACAGAATGGATAAGGAAAGATGACCAACATATATGCTGTCTACAAGAAACTCGCCTCAGAACAAAAGATCAATACAAACTGAAAATAAAGGGATTAAAATATATATCTCAAGCAAAAGGACACGAAAAAAGGCTGGATAAGCAAGATTTATATCAGACAAAAGACATGAAGACCATAAAAAGAGACAAAGAACCAAGTATATGAATACAAGGAATAGACCTTCAGTGGTCAGGGGGAATGGGGTTGAGGGGAGGGGGGAGGCAGGGGCAAAGAAGGGGAGCAGCTTAGACAAAAACCTAGTATAAAGGAACCATGGACATGGACAACAGGTGGGATTGACTTTGGGGGGAATGGGTGGGTGGGGAGGGGGACAGAGGGGAGCAAAAAGGGGATGGATGTAATACAACAACAATTAAAAAAAGTGAAAATAAAAAAAAGACAAAGAAGGATATTTCACAATACTTAAGGGAAAAATCCATCAAGAAGATATAGCCCTTGTAAACATATATACACCCAACATAGGAGCACACAAAGATGTAAGAAAAATGTTGGAGGACTTCAAGAAGGATATAGACAGCAATGCACTTATAGTAGGAGATATTAATACCCCATTGGCAACAGTGGCCAAGCTTCCAAGCATAAAAACACCAAGGATATTGTAGCATTGAATAACACTCTGGATGAAATGTACTTACTGATATATATGAAACTTTTCATTCCAAACAAAATACATGTTCTTTCCAAATGTACATGGAACATTCTCATGGTAGGACACAAACCTCCACAAATTTAAGAAAACTGAAATCATACCAAGCATCTTCTCAGATCACAATGGCTTGAAACTAGAAACCAATCTCAAGAAAAAATCTCAAAAACATTCTAATTCATAGAGACTGAATAACATGCTATTAAGAAAATAATGGGTGCCCTGGCTGGTGGCACAGTGGATAAGGCACCAGCCTGAGAACCCAAAGGTCAGTGGTTCGGTTCCCAGCCAGGGCAACATAACCAGGTTGCAAGCCAGGTCTCCAGCCAGGTCTGTGAAAAGGTAGGTGGAGGCAGGTGAAAGACAACCATACGCTATTGTTTCCCTCCCTTTCTGCCTCTCTCCCTTTCCCTCTCTCTGAAAGATAATAAATAAAATCCTTTAAAAAATTAATTAATGGGTTAACAATGAGATCAAAGAAGAAATTTAAAAATTTCTGTAAGCAGACAGAGGGGAGCAAAAAGGGGATGGATGTAATACAACAACAATAAAATTTTTAAAAAATTTCTGTAAACAAGAATGAATTCAGAACATGCAAAAAGGTATGGGACACAGCAAAGGCAGTCCTCAGGGGGAAATTCATAGCAATACAGGCCTACCTAAAAAGGTAAAAAGAAACTCATACAAATAACCTAACTATAAAAGCACAAGAACTAGAAAAGCTTCAACAAACAAAGCCTATAGCAAGTAGAAGGAAGGAAATTATCAAGATCAGAGCAGAACTAAATGACATAGAGACAAAAAAGGACAAATCAAAGGATCAACAAATCCAGGAGCTGGTTCTTTGAAAAGATAAACATTATTGACAGGTCTTTAACTAGATTCATCAAGATAAAAAGAGAGGACCCAAATAAACTAAATCAGAAATGACAGAAGAGAAGTCACAACCGATACCACAGAAATACAAAAGATTGTAATAAATTACAACATACAACTATATAAAAAGAAATTTGACAACCTGGCCAAAATGAACAAATTTCGGGAAATATATAACCTACAAAAACTCAATCAAAAAGCAGCAGAAAGACTGAATAGACTGATAACTAGTGAAATTGAAGAAATAGTCAATAAACTCCCAGCGCATTAGAGCCCTGGACCAGACAGCTATACAGGTGAATTTCACCAAATATTTAAGGAAGAAATAACTCCTATCATCTTGAAACTATTCCAAAAGTCTAAGAAGAGGAAAGACTCCCAAAATCTTTTTATGAGGCCAATATTATTCTAATCCTAAAACCAGGTCAAGACCAGGTCAAGGTCTAAGAAAGAAAACTACAGAACAATACTTCTGATGAACTTGGATGCAAAAGTTTTCAACAAAATATTGGCAAACCAGATCCAGCAATATATTAAAAAATTATACACCATGACCACATGAAATTCTTCTCAGCTATGCAAGGATGGTTCAATATTCACAAATCAATAAGTGTAATTTATTGTAATGTAATAAACAAACTGAAAGACAAAAATCATATAATCATATCAATAGGTGCTGAAAAAGCATTTGATAAAGTACAGCACCATTTTATGATAAAAACCCTCAGCCCAATAGGAATAGTGGGAGCATACCTCAACATAATAAAGGCCATATACAAAGAGTTTCAGCAATAAGGTGGAGGAATAAGTGAAGCTATGCCAACCTCCTCACAGGTCGCATCCGGAGTTACTTTTTTGGAGAAAAAGTCAGCTGGAATTACCAACAGAACACCAGCTGGAAAGAAGTTCTATAACCACAGACAGAACAGAAGAGGACACTTCATTACAACTTGACTGGTAGGAATTGCAAAAACCCAAGACAGCTGGTGGGGCCTCCATCAGAGGCAGAAGTCACAGGGAAGGAGCTGGGGGCTCCACCTGAGAAGGGTGGGTTCTTGTCCCCCAGCTGAGTGTCCCAGCCCATAGCAAGACACAGCAGAGTGTAGAGCATAGAGCGGTGTCCAGCTAAGAAAGGAAAGTCATGGAGTTGACTAGCCTAAGAGAGTGCTAAAGACAGAAAACACTAGGGTGACCACTATGAAAATACATTGGCAACCACTTACCCTGGGCTCCAGCAGAGGGAGAGCAGAGTGGACTAGAAAAACGTGGAGAGGATTTGCAGTGGTGGCTTGGAGGAGAGAAGTAGGGAGGCAGCTATAGGGATCCCAGTGCTGATTCCACACCTCGGGTGGACTGCACTGCACCAAGTAGCTTTTCTATGAGGGATCCTCATAGCCCCACCCAATAGAAGCAATCTGCCCCACCCAGCAGTCCCTGAGCCTGGCACCTGATCACAATTCTTTGACTTACATCTAAATAAATCTCTCCTGCTCTGCCCTGTCTGAGCACAGATACAATAGTTTGCACATGAAGAGATATCTCCTGCCCACATGCACCTGGGCCTGGCGGCTGATTACAAACTCTCTGACTTAGAGCTGAGTCAGTCAGTCAGCCCCACACAGTGGCAGTGAGCCTGGTGGCTGATGGTGGATTCATTGGTTCACAACTGAGTTGGGTTGTCCTGGTCAGTGGCACCTGGGCCTGGCGGCTGATCACAAACTCATAGGATTACAATTGAATCTTTCAATCTAGCCCAGTGGCCCCTTAGCCTGGCAGCTGACCACAGATTCATTGCATTACAATAGAACCTTTCAGTCTAGCCCAATGTCACCTGAGCCTGGCGGCTAATCACAGATTCATTGGATTGCAATTGGATCTTGCTGCCTAGCCCAGTGGTGCCCGAGCCTGGCGGCTGATCTCACATTCACTGATTTACATCTGAATCTGTACCACCAGGCTGCACCTGAGCTGGTGGCTGATCCATTGGATTATAATTGAACCTCTCTGTCTTGCCCAGAAGGGCCTGAGTTTGGTACCTGATTTATTGATTTACAACTGAATCAGCCCGTCACCCCAAGCTGCATCTGAGACTGGTGATGGATCACAGACCCATACGATTACAACAAAATTAATCCTTCTGGATCAGCAGTTCCTTAGCCTACCCACAGATCACAGTCTGATTGGATTACAACAAAACTTAAATATGGGGAGAAAAACAAACAGTCCACCACCAAAAGGAAACAGTCCATCACCTAAAAGATCACTAAATGAAACGGGCAAGGAGAATATCAGATATGGGATTCAAAATAATGATGATAGAGAAGCTCAACGAGCTCATCCACCTCAAAGAAAACTACAAACAACTCCAGGGAAGCTATAAGGAACTTGCTGAGAACTACATCAGCATCAAAAATGAATTAGAAACTATCAGTAAGAGCCAGGAGGAAATGAAGAATACAATTTCTAAATTGAAGAATACAGTAGAAGGAAGCAGCAGCAGGCCCAAGGAAGCAGAGGAATGAATAAGCAAGCTGAAGGACAATGTAGAAAAATATTCCAAGACAGTGCAACACAATAAAAAATGGCTGAAGAAGAATTAAGAGGTTTTAAGAGAGCTGAAGGACCACATGAATCACAATAATATTTGTATCACAGGGATACCAGAAGGAGAAGAGAAACAAGGAATGGAAAACCTGTTCAAAAAAGTAATGAGAGAAAACTTCCCAAACATGATAAGTGAAAATGTTACTCAAGTTCAGGAAGGACAGAGGGTCCCAATGAGGATGAATACAAACAGATCCACTTCAAGACACATTATAATTAAAATTGCAAATTTCAAAGACAAAGAGAGAATCCTAAAAGCATCAAGAAAGAAACAGCAAATAACATATAAAGGGGCTCTGATAAGGTTATCAAATGATTATTCAACAGAAACAATACAAGCCACAAGGGAGTGGCAAAACTTATTCCAATAAATGGGAAACAAAAGCTTGTAACCAAGAATACTCCACCCAACAAGGGTCTCATTCAAAATGGAAGGAGAAATGAGGAGTTTCCCAGACAAAAGAAGACTAAAAGAATACATCTCTACCAAACCAGCTTTGCAAGAAATGCTAAAGGTTCTGCTTTAAAAAAATGAAGAAACAGAGACAGAGAGGAACATAGGTACGAAGGGAGAAAATGGCAATAAATAAGTATCAATCAATAATAACCTTACATGTAAATGGATTAAATGCACCAATCAAAAGACATAGGGTAGCTGAATGGGTAAAGAAACAAGACCCTCACATATGCTGTCTTCAGGAGGAAGGAAAACTGTCACTATTTGCAGATGACATGATAGTGTACATACAAAACATGGTAGGCTCCGCAAAAAAGTACTTCAACCTAATAAGCATATTGAGCAAAATATCTGGATATAAAGTCACTATCCAGAAATCAAAAGCATTTTTGTATACCAATAATCAAACATCAGAGATAGAAGCAAGAAAACAAACCCCATTTACCATAGCAACAAGAAAAATAAAGTACTTAGGAATAAACTTAACCAAGGAGGGAAAATACCTGTACTCAGAAAACTACAGAACAATGAAGAAAGAAATAAAGGAAGATACAAATAAATGGAAGCATATACCTGTTCATGGGTGCGAATAATCAATATCATTAAAACATCCATACTGCCCAAAGCAATCTATAAATTCAATGCAATCTCAATTAAAATACCAATGAAATACTTCCCAGAGATAGAAAAAATACTTCAAAATTTATATAAAGCCAAAAATACCCACAAATAGTCACAGCAATCATGAGAAAGAACAAGGTAGGTGAAATCACAATACCAAACATCAAATGGCCACTGTCATCAAAACAGTCTGGTAGTGGCATAAGCATAGACATATAGATCAATGACACAGAATAGAGAACCCAGACATAAACCCAGGACTTTATGGTCAATGAATATTTGACAAAGGGGAGAGGAACATAAAATGGAGTAAAAAATAGTCTCCTCAATAAATGGTATTGGGAGAACTGGACAGCAACATGCAAAAAGATAAAACCAGACCACCAATTTACACCATACACCAGAATGAACTCAAAATGGATAAAGGACTTAAACATAAGCAGCACCACCACAGAGGTCCTGAAGAAAAATATAGGTAGTAAAATTTTAGATGTCCTACACAGAAATATATTTATGATACTTCTCCAAGGACAAAGGAAATAAAAGAACAAATAAACAAAAAGGACTATATCAAATGGAAAAGATTTTGTTCAGCTAAATAAAACACCAGCAAAATTCAAAGGGAACCAACTGTATAGGAAAACATATTTGCCAATGATGCCTCAGACAAGGGTCTGATCTCCAAAACATATAAAGAACTAATGTGACTCAACACCATGGAGACAGATATCCCAATTAAAAAATGGGCAAAAGACCTAAACAGACAACTCACTGAGGAAGATATACAAAGGGCCCAGAGGCATATGAAAGAGCGCTCAATGTCACTAGTCATCAGAAAGATGCAAATTAAAACCACAATAAGATACCACCTCACAACTGTCAGAATGTCAATCATCAACGAATCAACAAACAACAAGTGTTGGCAAGGATGTGGGGCAAAGGGAACCCTTGTGCACTGTTGGTGGGAATGCAGGCTGGTGCAGCCACTGTGGAAAACAGTATGGAGTTTCCTTAGAAAACTAAAAATGGAACTGCCTTTTGATCCAGCAATTCCATTAGTAGGACTATACTCGAAGAATCCTGAAACACCAATTCATAAGAACCTATGTACCCCTATGTTCATAGCAGCACTATTTATAATAGCCAAATACTGGAAACAGCCTAAATGCCCATCAGCGGATGATTGGATCAACAACTTTGCTGTATTTACACAATGGAATACTACACAGCAGAAAGAAATAAGGAATCCTACCCTTTGCAACAACATGGATGAAACTAGAAAGTATTATGCTTAGTGAAATAAGCCAGTCAGTGAAGGACAACCACTATATGATCTCACTCATTACGGGACAATTATAAACAAAACAAACAGGCAAAATAGAACCAGATACATGAATACAATGAATAGACCTTCAGTAGGCAGAGGGGAAGGGGTAGGTGGGAGGAGGAGGCAATGAAGGGGAGCAGTTTAGTCAAGGGACTAGCATGAAAGAACCATGGACATGGACAACAAATGGTATTAACTTTGGTGGGGAGTGGGTGGGAGGTGAATGATACAGAGGGAATGAAAATGGGGATGGATGTAATACAACAACAATCAAATAAATTTAAATAAATAATGATAACTATGCAAAAATAATTAAGGGAAAGTGGATGAACTCAGTGATAATAGTAAATAGTAAGCATAAAAAATAGACAACAAAAGAAGAATTCACTAGAAAAAAAACAACAGGAGGTTAAATGAACAGAGGCTCAAATAAACATTTTAGAAAACAAGCAGAGCAGTAAATGGAAAAAAACTTGTATTTTTTACATCCAGCCAAAATGGAGGCATAGATAGACACAATATATCTCCCTCACAACTAAGAAGGAATTTACATCTACCTTAAAAATAAATAAACAGAACCAGAAGTTCCAGAAAATTGAACTACATGAAAGTTCAACAAACTTAGAAGTATAGAACAAATATTAAGCCAGACAGTCAGGAGGGGTGGAGAGCAGCAGTAGCAGTAGCAGTGTTGTAGGAGCTGAAACTGGTAAAAAGTGCAGTCATACATTTAAACCTGAGAAATTATTCCAGCCCCAGGGCACATCACCCAGCTCTAGTTCCAGCACTGCAAAAAATAGAGCCAAGATCAAAGATGGCAACAGAATAGAGAACAGTGCTGACGGCGTTCTTGAGTACCAGAGCAGCCGGAGGACAGGATAGGGAGCGTGAGACGTCTTCAGGTCCCAAAGAATTGGAGCAGTCAGCATCTGGACTCAGGGGAGCACAGCCCAGAGACTGCAGAGACCTACAGGAGAGCAGGTGAGACAGTTCCAAACCAGCCAGTGGGCTGAGGTCAGCTCTGGGCAGTGGTGGCTCTACCCAGAGGACCGTCTCTAACCAAAGCCAGCTCCAGGCTCTCTGGAGAAAAGAAATCTGAGCAGTGAAGTGTGGGCAGCAAGGGCAAACACAGGAGCAAGGAAGTGCAGTGGCCGGGTCAGAGAGAGGGCCAAAAATGGTGCTGCTGGGCCACCGGGGAAACAGCCGCTTGAAGCCCCTGTGAGGGGGGAGGCCCAGCCCTGGGCACCCACACAGGCCCCCAGGCTCCCGCAGAAACTCCAAACTTCGAGCCAAAAACTTGTAGCTGGGGCAACTGACCACCCCCACCCCACCCCCCACTGCCAGCTACAAAGGCCACACTGCAGACACGCTGGGAGGGCGCCCATCACAGAGGCAGTGTGAAGGACTTCTTGGAGAGTTGGTCTGGTTAGAGGATTGGCTCTCACCCGGGGGAGCTGGGCAGTGTTGGCAGACCCCAGGCACTGTTGGCAGATGGGGGCTGCCTCCTCCGGGAGCTATGGGGGCAGGGCCAGTCATCACAGGAGCCAGCGAGGTTGCAGGCCACCCAACAGGGGTGCTAGGTGCCCATCACAGTTGCAGGGGGCACCCTGCTGGATTTCAAACAGAAAAAAAGGGAGGGCCCCAGAACACTGGTAGCCCTAAGTCCCAGGTAGGCTACTGGAGGCCCAGCCTACCTGGGGGCTGACACTCAGAATCAGCCCTGACTGTGACAATCAGAGGCCCTGCCACTCCAAGACCAGCTAGACTGCAGACAACTGACCAAGAAAAAGAGGCAGACTAGGAAATGGATCACTGCTAATCTGAAGCACCTGAGTTACACCGAGAGCTACATGAACTATTAATCCCTAACATATCCTTTTCAAAAGTTACTTCTCACATATTTTGAATCCCCCCTATCTCAATCCACCTAAATACCCAACACCCTCCCCCTACTCTTGATTTAAAGTCTACTCACTCTCTGCCTACAATTCATTCCCAGTCCTCAATCTAAGTATTCCTTCCCTCCCCAGCCACCTAAACCCTTCCTTTATTGTTTTCTTTCTTCCCTTTTCTTTTATTTTTCCTTCTTTTTTTACCTTTTTTTTCTTTTCTTTTCTTTTCTCCCTGCTAAAAGCCCACAGGTCCTGGCTCCACCTGGACCAATCAGAGATCATATAGGGTGAACAGCCACCTAAACCATTTCTTTATTATTTTATTTTAATTTTTATTTGTTCCTTTTTTTCTTTTTCTTTTTTTTTTAATTTCTTTTTTCTCTGCTATAAGCCCACAGGTCCAGGCTCCACCTGGACCAATCAGGGATCATTAAGGGTAAACAGCCACCTAAACCCTTTTTTCTTAACATATATATTTCTATGAGAAAAGATAGAAGGAGTATATTGACTGGAAGGAAAGGAGAAACATACACAACCAATCCAAAATACAACCAGACAGCACAAATAAAAGCCACAAAAAGAACAAGTGGAGAAAATTTTGGAGACTGCAACATTGAACTCCACAAATCTCCTAACACAGAAGGGTGCTCAACTAAGACAAGGAAGCAAAGCAGATTAATCCAAGGAAAAAAAAACAAAAACAAAAAAACAAAAACAAAAAGCAAGCAACAACAGACACCCAAAATGGGGGAAAAAAGAATCAGTCCATCCCCAAAAGGAAAGGAAGAATCCCCACCCAGAAAGACCACCAAATGAAACAGAGGCACCCAAAATATCAGATAAGGAATTCAAAAGAATGATGATAGAGAAGTTCAATGAGCTTATCCAGCTCAAAGAAAACTATAAACAACTCCAGTGAAGTTACGAGGAACTTACTGAGAGCTACAACAGCATCAAAAAGGACATAGAAACTATCAATAAGTGCCAAGAAGAAATGAAGAATACAATTCCTGAATTGAAGAATACAGCAGGAGGAATCAACAGTAGGCTAGAGGAAGCAGAGGACCAGATCAGTGAGTTGGAGGATAATGTAGACAAATACTGCAGGACAGTAGAAGACAATGAAAAAAAGCTGAACAAAATTGAAGAGGGTTTAAGAGAGCTTCAGGACAACATGAAATGTAATAACATCCATATCATAGGGTTACCAGAAGGAGAAGAGAGACAAGGAATGGAAAACTTGTTCAAAAAAGTCATGATAGAAAATTTCCCTAACATGATGAGTGAAAACATTAATCAAGTTCAGGAGGCACAGGCAGTCCAAAGAAGATCAACCCAAACAGACCAACACCAAGGCACATTATTATTAAAATGGCTAATTTCAAAGACAAAGAGAGAATCCTAAAAACATGAATAAAGAAACAACAAATAATGTATAAGGGGGCTCCAATTAGGCTATCAAATGATTATTCAACAGAAACAATTCAAGCCAGAAGGGAATGGCAAAAAGTATTTCAAGTAATGGTAAACAAAGGCCTACAACCAAGAATACTCTACACAGCAAGGCTCTCAATCAAGACAGAATGAGAAAAAAGGAGTTTCCCAACAAAAAAAGACTAAAAGAATACAACACTACAAAACCAGCATTGCAGGAAATGCTAAAGGGTCTGCTTTGAAAATAAATAAATAAATAAAAATGAAGAAACAGAGAAAGCCAAAGAGGAATATAGATACAAAGGGAGAAAATGTCAATGAATAAGTATCAATTAATAATAACTTTAATGTAAATGGATTAAATGCACCAATGAAAAGACATAGGGTAGCTGAATGGATTAGCAACATGACCCATATAAATGCTGTCTTCAAGAGTCCCACCTCAGAACAAAAGATTGACACAGATTGAGAGTGAAAGGATGGAAAAATATATATCAAGCAAAATGATATTTTAAAAAAGCTAGAGTAGCAATACTTATTTCAGACAAAATATATTTTATAATGAAGTCCATAAAAAGGGACAGAGAAGGACATTTCATAATACTTAAGGGAACAATCCATCAAGAAGAAATAATTCTGGTAAATATATACGCACCCAACATAGGAGCTCTGGTATATATAAGGAAAATATTGGAGGACGTTCAGAAAGATATAGACAGCAATACACTAGTAGTAGGGGAATTTAACACCCGACTATCAACAATGGACAGACCTTCCAAGTAAAGAATCACCAAAGATCTGGTGTCATTAAACAACACTATAGAGGAAATGGACCTAACTGATGTATACAGAGTCTTTTTCCCAAAGAAGCAAAATACACATTCTTTTCAAATGCACATGGATCACTCTCCATGATAGACCACATGGTATGTCAAAAGACAAGCCTCCACAAATACAAGAAAATTGAAATCATACCAAGCAACTTCTCAGATCACAATGGCTTGAAACTAGAAACCAATTTCAAGGGAAATAAACAAAAATTCTCTAACTCATGGAGACTGAGTTGCTTTAAGCAATGAAGGGATCAACAATGAGATCAAAGATGAAATCAAAAAGTTCCTGGAAACAAATGACAATGAACACACAACAGCCCAAAACATATGGGATAGAGCAAAGGCAGTGCTCACAGGGAAATTTATAGCAATACAGGCCTTCCTAAAAATGTCACAGGAAGTTTATAAAAACAACCTAACCATACAGCTGCAAGAACTAGAGGAGCAACAACAAACAAAGCACAGAGCAAGTAGAAGGAAGGAAATCATCAAGATCAGAGCAGAACTAAATAACTCAGAGATTCAAACTACAATTCGAAGAATCAACAGGTCCAGGAGTTGGTTCTTTGAAAAAATAAACAAAATAGACAAGCATTTATCCAGATTCATCAAGAAAAAGAGAGAGAGGACCCAAATAAACAGAATCAGAACTAACAGAGGAAAAATCACAACTGATACCTCAGAAATACAAAAGATTGTAAGAAATTACTACAAACAACTATATGACAAAAATATGACAACCTGGATGAAAGGGACACATTTCTGGAAAGGTATAATCTACCAAAACTGAACCCAGAAGAAGCAGAAAGCCTGAATAGGCCAAGAACAACTAGTGAAATTGAAGAAGTAATCCACAATCTCCCAAAGCACAAAAGCCCTGGATCAGATGGATACACAGGTGAATTTTACCAAACATTTAAAGAAGAACTAACTCCTATCCTCCTCAAACTATGCCAAAAAATACAGGAAGAGGGAAGACTCCCAAACTCTTTCTATGAGGCCAATATTATTCTAATCCCAAAACCACAGCAAGACATAACTAAGAAAGAAAGCTACAGGCCAATATCTCTGATCAACATAGATGCTAAAATTCTCAACAAAATATTGGCCAACCGGATTAAGCAGTATATTACAAAGATCATACACCATGATCAAGTGGGTTTCATCCCAGGGATGTAAGGATGTAAGGATTTACATTCGTAAATCAATAAATGTAATACACCACAGTAACAAATTGAAAGATAAAAACCATATGATCATATCAATAGATGCTGAAAATGCATTTGATAAAGTACAGCAACCATTCATGATAAAAACCCTCCGCAAAATGGGAATAGAGGGAGCATACCTCAACATCATAAAGGCCATCTATGAGAAACCTGAACCCAACATCATGCTTAATGGACAAAAACTAAAAGCTTTCCCCCTAACATCAGGAATGAGACAAGGCTGTCTACTTTCTATTTAGCATTGTCTTGGAAGTTCTAGCTATAGACATCAGAGAAGAAAAAAGAATCAATGGTATCCAAATTGGAAAGGAGGAAGTCAAACTGTCATTGTTTGCAGATGATATAATAGTGTACATACAAAACCCAATAGGCTCCACCGAAACCTACTCAACCTAATAAGCAAATTTAGCAAAATAGCTGGGTATAAATTCAATATCCAGAAATCAAAAGCACTTTTGTATACCAATAATGAAACAACAGAAATAGAAGTGAACAAACAAATCTCATTTACCATAGCAACAAGAAAAATAAAGTACCTAGGAATGAACTTAACAAAGGAGGTAAAAAACCTGTACTCAGAAAACTACAGAACAATGAAGAAGGAAATCAAGGGAGATACAAGAAATGGTAGCATATATCATGTTCATGGATGGGAAGAATTAACATCCTTCAAATGTCCATACTACCCAAAGCAATCTACAGATTCAATGCAATCCAAATTAAAATACCAATGACAGACTTCACAGAAATAGAAAAAATACTTCAAAAATTTATATGGAACCAAATATGCCCATGAATAGCCACATCAATCTTGAAAAAGAAGAACAAAGTGGGAGGAATCACAATACTGGACATCAAACAATACTACACGGCTACTGTCATCATAACTATCTGGTACTGGCATAAGAATAGACATGAAGACCAATGGAACAGAATAGAGAGCCCAGAAATTAACCCAGGACACTATGGTCAACTAATATTTGACAAAGGGGGAAGGAACATCAAATGGAGTAAAAACAGTCTCTTCAACAAGTGGTGTGGGGAGAACTGGACAACAACATGCAAAAAGATAAAACTAGACCACCCACTTACACCATACACTAAAATAAACTCAAGATGGATAAAGGATTTAAACATAAGCAATGCCACCATAAAGGTCCTGAAGAAAAATACAGGCAGTAAACTTTTGGATATCCTACGCAGAAATATGTTTACTGATACTTCACAAAGGGCAAAGGAAATCAAAGAACGAATCAACAAATGGGACTATATCAAATTGAAAAGTTTCTGTTCAGCTAAAGAAAACATCAGCAAAATTCAAAGGGAACCAACTGTATGGGAAAACATAATTGCCAATGATACCTCAGACAAGGGTTTGATCTCCAAAATATATGAAGAACTAATGCAACTCAACACCAGGGAGACAGACAGCCCAATTAAAAAATGGGCAAAGGACCTGAATAGACAACTCATTGAGGAAGATACGCAAAGGGCCCAGAGGCATATGAAAGAATGCTCAACATCGCTAGTCATCAGAGAGATGCAAATTAAAACCACAAGAAGATACCACCTTACACCTGTCATAATGGCAATCATCAACAAATCAACAAACAACAAGTGTTGGCGAGGATGTGGGGCAAAGGGAACCCTTGTGCACTGTTGGTGGGAATGCAGGCTGGTGCAGCCACTGTGGAAAACACTATGGGATTTCCTTAAAAAACTAAAAATGGAACTGCCTTTTGATCCAGTGATTCCTGTACTCAGACTATATCCAAAGAATCCTGAATCACCAATTTCATAAGAATCTATGTACACCTATGTTTATAGCAGCATTATTTACAATAGCCAAGTGCTGGAAACAGCCTAAGTACCCATCAGTGGATGATTGGATCAAAAAACTTTGGTACATTTACACAATGGAATACTATATAGCAGAAAGAAAGAAGGAACTCCTACCCTTTGCAACAACGTGGATGGCACTAGAGAGTATTATGCTTAGTGAAATAACCCAGTCAGTGAACAACAAATGTCATATGATCTCACCCATTATGGGACAATAATGAGCAAAACTAACAACAAGCATAACAGAACCAAATATATGAATACAATGAATAGGCCTTCAGTGGTCAGGGAGAAGGTGTTGGGGGGGAAGGGGGAGGCATAGGCAAGAAAGGGGAGCAGCTTAGACAATAACCTAGTATAAAGGAACCATGGACATGGAGAACAGGTGGGATTGACTTTGGGGGTAATGGG
>PVIW01013630.1:0-26639 GCA_004026585.1 Noctilio leporinus | reverse complement strand
TGAACAGACAACTCACTGAGGAAGATATACAAAGGGCCCAGAGGCATATGAAAGAATGCTCAACATCGCTAGTCATCAGAGAGATGCAAATTAAAACTGCATTAAGATACCACCTCACACCTGTCAGAATGGCAATCATCAGCAAATCAACAAACAACAAGTGTTGGCGAGGATGCGGGGCAAAGGGAACCTTCATACAGTGTTGGTGGGAATGCAGGCTGGTGCAGCCACTGTGGAAAACAGTATGGGGTTTCCTTAAAAAACTGAAAATGGAACTGCCTTTTGATCCAGCAATTCCACTACTTGGACTATACCCAAATAATCCTGAGACACCAATTCATAAGAACCTATGCACACCTATGTTCATAGCGGCACTATTTACAATAGCCAGGTGCTGGAAACAGCCTAAGTGCCCATCAGTGGATGATTGGATCAAAAAACTTTGGTACATTTACACAATGGAATTCTATATAGCAGAAAGAAAGAAAGAACTTGTACCCTTTGCAACAACATGGATGGAACTGGAGAGTATTATGCTTAGTGAAATAAGCCAGTCAGTGAAGGACAGGTATCATATGATCTCACCCATTACGGGACAATAATGAGCAAAACTAACAACAAGCAAAACAGAACCAAGTGTATGAATACAAGGAATGGGCCTGCAGTGGTCAGGGGGAAAGGGGTTGCGGGGAGGGGGGAGGCAGAGGCAAAGAAGGGGAGCAGCTTAGACAAGAACCTAGTATAAAGGAACCATGGACATGGACAACAGGTGGGACTGACTTTGGGGTGAAAGGGTGGGTGGGGAGGGGGACAGAGGGGAGCAAAAAAGGGATGGATGTAATACAACAACAATAAAATTAAAAAAAAAAAAAAAGAAAAGCTGGCAGAGGCTTGAGTCAGTTTAGGAACAAGGACAGGCAGGTGGCAGTGGTGGTCTGCAGCCTAGGGAGGAGAGGATCAATGAAAGAGCAGGGTCCTCCACTGTTCTATCCAAATTGTGTCCATCCCTTGATAGCATAGGAGATGCGCATACACATCCACAGGTGCATGACAGCTGGAGAGCTCCTACCATGTATATCCTTTGATTGCAACTCTTGAGCAAATAGGTTGAGTTTTTAAGGACAAAATGGTTCTTGTACCTGATCATGATTTTTAGGGAGCTTATAGTCAAGTTTACATCCCAGGTTTAGCAACTACAAAAGATTCTACAGCACTTATTTCTATGTGCTATTCTGACCCTGCACCTCATACTTCCTCCCATATTGTTCTTTCCTGACCCCTTATCTCCACCCCCCTAGAGAATTTTAAGCATTATAAAATTTACCCTACATGGTTTGGGAAGAGGGGGCAAAAACTCTTACTTGTTATGTATATAAAGCACATACATATACATGTGGTACATAAACTGACACCAAGCTTATCTCTGAGAATCACTGCTCAATATGAATCAGTCATGGGCTTAAGCAACCCATCAATAAAGAAAGCACCTTTCCCTGACACGAGGTTGTCAGGCACACCACCCTCAGAAGTAAAATTACACAAGACACAGAAGCCCAGCCCCCTCCTCCTCCATTGCCTCAGCAGCCTGCAGCAAAACCTGTTGCATGACCTTTGTTTCCATCTCTCAAAATCACATCTCCCTTCCAGGGCTTAAAGAGTAATCTGTGCAGGAACGGTATGTTCAAATGTGTTTGCCTTGGTATCTCAGTGGGTCTGGGACAGAACCTATCAGCATCCCAGTGGATTCTCAGGGACCCCGCTGTGAGAAATACTTCACAAAGTGTCTCCATGAGTGACTTGGGCACCTTGGTGCTAGATCTCACCCTGAACTCCAAATAGCCATACCCGGGCTACTAAAATAAAGGAGTGAGGGTGAAGTAGTGATTGATTTTATTTTAGTATAGAAAAGCTTTGCCTCAGAAAAGTCATTAATCGAGCACCAGTTTTCATTATACGTGTGTGGGACTGACTGGCACTAGGTCATGGTGTTCACCATTTCCAGAAACCAGTGACTCCCCTCTTCTTTCTGGACTTAATCGCAGCAGGTCTCCCTGTCCTCTGATCCAACAGAGTATGACATTTAATGTAGTGCCTACCCCTGAGCGGCCTCAACTGCTCACAGAGGCTACAAGTCCAGCATGACAGGCTGTGGAAAGTATGTTCAGGTGCCTGGCTTCCCTCAGCCTAATGCCTTTTAAATCAGGACCCAGACTTGATTCCCTTGCGTTCCTGGCTCCAACTCTTCCATGCTCATTTTTCACTCCCCTGTCAAGCTTCCCAGGGTCTGGGGGCCAAGTGAGCCAAGTTCTTCACACTTCTCGACAACCCTCCTTCCCAGGCCCTGTGCCCGCAACAGGCCCCACCCTGCTCCCATTGCCTTGGCCCACCCTAAATCCTGCTGGGGTTTTTGGAGAGGAACGGATCTGCATCACTTAGAAGAGTTGCTCAGCATGTCACCAAATAAGAGAAAATGACAGGTCTATTTCTCAACCTCCCCACCTCTCATCCAGGCTCGGCAGGACACAGGTAATCCATTCACCATCACTGTGGCCTTACCTACTTCCATTTCACAGTGTTGTTGAGCAGAGATGGGAGACAGAAACGGACCCTGATGGAGCCATCAGGTCTGACATGTGGCATCAGAACTCACATCCCACCTCTACCAACTTCATCCCAGCAGTCAAGGCTGGAGTGAGTCCACGGCCTCAACTGCTGGAGAGTGTGAATCCCTTGAATTCAGGGACACTCTCTGCCATCTTTTTGTCCTGGTGTACCAACCATCCTGCGCATAGCTAATGTTTGCTGAGCTGAATTAACTTGCAGACCACCCACCCCGGTCAGCCCTCCTGAGTGCCACAGCTTCATGTTGCACTGAGGTCTGCTAGCAGGCACACTAATAAAACCACGAGGTCTCCACTCTAAAATCTTGTTTAAATTTTATTTTTATGAAATCATGGAATGTTAGAGCAGGAAGAGGCATCAGGCATTTGGTCTAACCTCCTAATTTATAGGTACAGAGAAGAAAGCCCAGAGGTCAGAGTGAGTCAGAGGCAAGGACCAGGCACATGAGGGCCGGGCCAGCCCTCCTTCTAGTGTCGCACTTTTGGTCCTAAGAGCAGCCAGATCCCCATAATAACCAGTGAGTGGCCAAGCAAAAGTATTTGCAAAGAACAATGTTTCAGCCTCAGCAGGCTGACTGCAGTGCGTTTAACTCCATCCAGGCCCTACTGACATCTAAAATGGGCAGGGCACCAGCCTAGGTGCTGTGGAGATCACAAGAATGAGTAAGAAGTTGTGTTCAAGAGACTCTCATTCTAGTGACAATTATATAGATAACCAGCACATAAAGCTAAAGACAATACTTTATAAGAAAGCCCCCATGGTTCTGAGGGAGAAGACAGACTGAAGCTGGCAAAGAGAAGCAGAGTGGGCTCTCTCATAGAGGGGACCTTTGCAAGAGCCTTGTAGTTTTGGCATCCAGACTCCAGGTAAAAAGGTGACAGAAGTCAGAGAGACAAACCCCAGGCCCTACTTAGGAATGCTGGGGCCCAGGTTGTAAGGGAAGAGCACTAGTCCTGCAGACTGGTCCAAACTCTGAAGAACAGGAAATGCCAGGCAGGGAGCCCAGACTCAAAAACTGCGGAAGGGTTCTAGGAGGAGAAGAGGTGCTTAAAGAACCTTGAAGCAGGTGAAGCCTGGAAGGGCCTAAGGGAGGAGCCCTTGGGAGCCCTGACAGGTTAGGTTGGCCCCATGGGTGGGATCTCACCTCTCAAATGGGGCCAAGCATTCTTCAGCAGTGTTGCATCCCTAATGAATGAGCAGATTTAACTCAGGGAAGGTGATTAGGAGCCTTCAATTTAGCTGTTCCTGAGAGCACTGTGCTCTGGGAGTCACTGGGTTGCCATTCATACATTTCATTCCATTCAATTCTGCCTGTCTTTCCCCAGGTGCTTAGAAATGAGAGACAGAGTAATTAGCACTTTCTACCCTCTAACAAATGTAGAAAGCTTTGTACATATAAAATGCTACACAAATGTAAGGGGTACATTATTTAAAATAAGATGTGATCAGAACAAAACACAGAGAAAACTACACCAAGATGTTAGAACGAAAATAATAATCATAATAATAAAATGTTAAAGATGGGAACTCTCAAAATTATTTGGTCCAACTTCAATCTTATTTATTGATTTCAGATATTAAAACCCTCACAAATGACAGCCAAGTGCTCCTTAAACATGCCTCGTTCTAAAAAATTAACAGCTTGTGGTAAAGTGCTCAAGAAACATTGGTTGATTGGATCAAATCCAATGACTCAAAATATAGCTTAAGTAAAAGCAGAACTTTACTTTTTTAATGGTGTAGGAGAGTAAAATTTAGAAAATTCACAGATAGAACAAATAATTTCTCTTTACTGGGCACCTATCAGTAGTGGGGCTTGGGTGTGTTTTTAAAAATATGACATGTGAAATTAGGAACACATACTACAATATATAAACCACTGAATCTCAGATCACAAAGGACTCTTAAGGATCATCTAAATCAAGATTTTTATAAGAAAGAGTTGAGGCTCAGGGAGGTTTAGTGGCTTATCAAAAGTTTTAAGGGAGCTTTGTAGGAACTAGAACCCCAGTCCAGTGTTCTTTCCATGTGTTTTGTTAATCATCTAATTAAATTCTAAATTGCACAGTGCAAGTAGAGCCCTCCTAGAATGTGGTAACGAAAAAGAATACAAAGGCCTGGAAGAGCTAGAAAAGGCTTCAGGGTGGTGGAAAAGTTAGATTTCCTGTTACCAAAAATGATAATCCATTAGTTGCAAGACCACTGAGGTGCTCATTGTGTTTTATTTGTATTTGTTGTCTAAGTGTCCAGAGCACGGATGCAGCTCAACTCATGTTGGCCAAATTTTAAGAAAGGAGTCTATTAACTTCATTTAAAGTTAGAAGGAAGTTGCATATTATAAGGAACGTGAACATCTTGGGTTCTGTAGAAATCGTATCTATGTGAAAAAATAAGTCAGACCCTAATGATATCTCCCATGCTTATGTAGATGCCCACTGATGAAGGCCTAACCCTGCACTTTATACCTTCACCCTCAGGTCACCAGGGCTACTGTTAGAATAAGAAAAATCTAATCCGATGTCTCCATCTTGCATTGCTCATTCTGCCATACAACTTTGTTTTCATTTCAAGGTGGACAGTCAAGATAATTTGAAACATGTTTAAAAAAAAGAAAAGGAGCCTAATGGAACTGCATTTTGACCCCGTGATCCCACTTCTGAGAATGTATCCTAAGGAACCTGAAACACTCGTTTGAAAAAATATATGCACCACTAGGTTCACTGCAGTGTTATTTACCATAGCCAAGATCTGCAAACAGCTCAAATGCCCATCAGTAGATGAGCGTATATGAAAAAAGCTGTGGTACATTTATACAATGGAATACTACTCAGCTATAAAAGGAAAACTTTCTTACCTTTTGTGACAGTATAGATGGACCTGAGAGCATTATGATAAGTGAAATAAGCCAGCCAGAGTAAGACAAATACCATATGATATCACTTATATATGGAATCTAATGAACAAAATAAATTGACAAACAAAATAGTAGAAAGAGAGGTATAGACACAAGGAACAGACTGATAGCTGTCAAAGGGAGGGAGGATGGTGGACCGAGTGAAAGGAGGATTAAGCAAAAAAGCATACACACACCTATGTTCATAGCGGCACTATTTACAATAGCCAAGTGCTGGAAACAGCCTAAGTGCCCATTAGTGGATGATTGGATCAAAAAAACTTTGGTATATTTACACAATGGAATTCTATATAGCAGAAAGAAAGAAGGAACTTGTACCCTTTGCAACAACATGGATGGAACTGGAGAGTATTATGCTTAGTGAAATAAGCCAGTCAGGGAAGGACAGATACCATATGATCTCACCCATTACGGGACAATAATGAGCAAGACTAACAACAAGCAAAACAGAACCAAGTATATGAATACAAGGAATAGGCCTTCAGTGGTCAGGGGGAATGGGGTTGGAGGGAGGGGGGAGGCAGAGACAAAGAAGGGGAGCAGCTTAGACAAGAACCTAGTATAAAGGAACCATGGACATGGACAACAGGTGGGATTGACTTTGGGGGGAATGGGTGGGTGGGGAGGGAGACAGAGGGGAGCAAAAACGGGATGGATGTAATACAACAACAAGAAAATTAAAAAAAAAAAAAAGCATACACACACACACACACACACACACACACACACACACATATACGAGGTCTGTCCCGAAAGTATCCACCACACAAACTGTTTTAATTATGTTGACATTGACTTAATACTTTTGGGACAGATTTTGCTTGGGATGATGAGTGCGTGATGTAGTATGCAGATGATTGAAATTTTATTGAGTTGTACACTTGAAACATGGGTGGTTTTGCAAATCAGTGTCACCCCAATAAATTCAATAATAATAATAATAATAATATTAGGAGCCTGAAGACTTAGTAGAGAGACAGATCAATCTAGACAGTACCAGCCTTCTCTTTCCTGATAGGGGAACTATCATTGTGAAATTAATAAATACAAACACTTAAAGAATTTACAACAACAACAAAAAATTCTATTTACATGGTTTCAAATCCTCTTCTAATTTTAGGTAGCAAACATCAATTGTGTGGCAGCGATCACACCATGCACAGTGTTCTGGCTTCTCTTTGCACTTTCACACAAATTGCCATTTATGGATATAGCTCCCTAAATGATGAGTATGTGACTATGTAATATCTGCCCTATTGATATGTTTAATTACCTCCTTTTGAGCACTAGTTCCTTTTTGGTTATTATATATAGTTCTATGAATACCTTTGAACCAGCTACTTTGACTTTCTGCTTTCATGGTGTCAAAGGCAAAATTCTAGGCAAAGCACATCAAAGGTTTTGTCGTCCCTGTATCCTTCTGCCAATCTGAGCCCCATAAAAGCTGACCCAACAATCTGCTTCCAGCAAAGGAAACCTGCACCTGTTTCTTTACAGCCTCAACAGCTGGCTCCTGACACCTTTTATTTTGCTAGTTTTTCAGATATTTTTAAGGTATTTTAATTTCCATATACAGTCATATCTCTGTACTTACTGCTACAGACATTGTCAAACCCAGTACTTGTCAGGTTTTGATGGGAAAAATGTTCTAGCATTCAGCACTTGCTCACCATGGCTCAGTTTTGGCACCTGTCATATGATTTTCAGAAGAACTAATAAATTAACAATGAGTACTGTGGTACCACTGTATTTAATTGCTTTAAGTTTATGTAAGGTATGAAATACAGTGCTATGTACTATTCCACACCCAGAATTTATCTACATTTCTTTCAGTGTAAACTGTGTATTCATCTTTGACCATTTATCAGATAGAATCAGGACACTGAACTTAGATATACCAAGCCATTTTGCAGGCAATTTTATAGTGCTTTTTAAAAATCACAGAAGTACTTCCTACCTACTGTTAAAAACTCAAGTAATAAGATTGTGTATAAAGTAAAAGGGGGACGCCAGCTTGCGAACCCAAAAGTCACTGGTACGATTCCCCAGCCAGGGCACATAGCCAGGTTGCAAGCCAGGTCTCCAGCTAGGTCTGTAGCTGGAGGCAGATGAAAGACAACCATACATTGATGTCTGTCTCCTTTCTTCCTCCCTCCTTGCCCTTCTCTCTGAAAATAATAAATAAAAAAGAATCTTTTAAAAAAAATGTAAAAGGGGGAAGTTGAGAGTAAAATAAAAAGGCAAAACTTTTCTCTCACTCTTACTCTTCCCCCTCACAATAGTATTACTTCCCAGATATAATCATTGAAATTATCTTTGCATTCTTATCATTAAAACCAGTAATTCTAGACAATGTTCTCTGAATCTATTTTTTTTCTTTTCTTTTTTTAAAAGATTTTATTTATTATTTTTAGAGAGAGGGGAAAGAGAGAGGCAGAGAGGTTGATAGACATCCATGTATGGTTGCCTTTCACCTGCCTCCAGCTATGGACCTGGCTGGAGACCTGGCTTGCAACCTGGTTATGTGCATTGACTGGGAATCGAACCAGTGACTTTTGGGTTAGTAGGCTGATGCCTTATCCACGGTGCCACCAGCCAGGGCTGTATCTATTTCTTGATATAAGAATTTAGACTACACTTACTGGATTCCCACTCTAACTGACAAGGCTTTTGCTGATCTACACTGCCTCCCTCTCACCAGTCCTGTTGTGATTTTTTTGATCTCCTATTGGACATTAATGGCAAGATCACAAACTCAAATGCCTACAGCATCTGGGCATGATACACAAGTATAGAAGGTGGGCAGGGACAGGAAACATCATGGTGCCCTTCCTGCCCATTTTTGCCCTTTCATCATTGATATGGACATGACCAGGGAAAAAACAGTTACAATTGGCAGCAGATGCTTGTCCATGTGTGAGGTGATAACTGAGAATGGGGGGACTGTAGCAACCTGGCAGAGACATGCTTACATGCAGGGGTGGTACTCATTGACCAACTGTTGCATTGCGGAAACATTGCCAGATCTTACTTTTTGAAAAAAGCTATTTAGAAATGAATTGTATATGTAAGTTTTTCATTTATAGGTATTAACTCAAATTTTTTGAGAACACTGCCCAAACACAAAAGGCCTGCGTGCCAAATATGGGCAATGAGCTAACCATTTTTTATCCCTGTCATTGTGGTTTTAAGACATATATTCAAACCTGTTATTTGACCCATCTGTTTCAGATGGTGTCTCTTCCCTTCCCACTGTGTAAGATGAAGACATTAGTGTCCTTATAGTTTTCTGTTCCTTTTATCCTCACTCTGCCTTACCATTTACTATTCTTTTACTTTTGTCTTGCCAAAGCTTACAGAGTATACTTTCTGTTCTGTAACTATAACTAACACTTTTGAGCTTTGTCTATGGGTTGATTAAAAAAAAACAAAACATTTTCTTGATAGCCATATTATATTGTTTAAATATTTTCCTCAACTATCTGGTGGTCACATATTAACTATTCACAATCTATGTCTAAATAATTCATTTCCAGCCCTGGCTGGTGGCACAGTGGATAGGTGCCAACCTGCGAACCCAAAGGTCACTGGTTCTATTCCCAGCCAGGGTACATAACGAGGTTGCAAGCCAGGTCTCCAGCCAAGTCCTTAGCTGGAGGCAGGTGAAAGGCAACTGTACATTGATATCTCTCTCCCTCTCTGTCTCTCTCTCTTCCCCTCTCTTTGAAAATAATAAATAAAATATTTTTTTAATGTTTTAAAAAAATTAGTTTCCAAATGTAGGTAGTCAGTATGGGTTTTCCATCCCAGGGTGCAGTCCTGTCTTTCTGCTCCATGTACCAAGTGGGACACATTGGTGAGCAGGCTTCACTCAGAGCACTTGGGCAGAGTGTAACTGGACAGATAGCACACCCAACACATTTCACCCAGTGCCAAAGTAAAAAGACTTTCTTCTGAGATACAGATGAATTCCACACTAGGAGCTTCTGTTTTTTTCCCTGTAAATATTAAATAAATACCGTTTAATGACTCTGACTTCTGCTCAGAGTCAGAGGGTTATAACCCTCTCCTAGTCTCCATATCCTTTCATCTCAAACTTTTGATGGAGCCTCACCCCTTGTATGTTATGGCAGGCAGTGCTGATATATCCTTCCATGCAGTCCCAGGGAAAATCTCTTGTCCACTAATGTCCCTTCTCTTGTTCTCAGTGCAGCTCCAAAGTTGTTCTCATTATAACCGTTTACACTCATTTCAATAGAATATTTGCAGAGAGGCAGGGTTAGGCAGTTGGTTTAGTCCAGCATTTTGAATCAGAAGTGGCCACTGATTGCTGGCAACTGTATTTCAACAATACTTGACCTGTCATTTTCCATTCTGCTGCTTTGCTCTGAACACATTAGGAGCCCTGTGACACACAGGCAGCCTACCACCAGTCTCCTTGCCACAAGAATTTCTGGAACAGACAGCTATTGAAATTTTGGGAGCACACTCAAACTCACTGAAGTAACCTTCCTTTCTTCAACAAAATGGAAGACAAAGATTCTTTCATCAAGAGATTACATTTTTCTTTGAATGAATTTTAAGCTCCAAGTGAAAGGTGCAGGGATTAAGAAGCATAGTTGGTGGATGCAGAACAGACAGGGAGATGTTAAGAATAGTGCAGGAAAAGGTAAAGCCAAAGAACTCACATGCATGACCCATGGACATGAACTAAGTGGGGTGGGATTGCTGGAGGGAGCGGGGTACAGGGTGGAGGGGAGCAAAGGGAAAAGAAATGGGGACAAATGGAACAGCATAATCAGTAAAAATGAGGAAAAAGAATTTAATGTCTTATTTCTATTGTGAATGGGGATTTTTAATATACCTTCTAGCTATGGGTCTCTGTTGTACAGTGGTTTCAATCAGCCCCATCTAATAGCAGTTGCTGGGATGATAGAAATGTTTAATAATCTGTGCTGCCCAATAAAGTAGCTATTAGCCACATGTGGCCATTGAGCACTTAAAACATGGCTAGTGTGGCTGAGGAACTAAATTTTTAATCTCAATTAGTCTTAACCTAAATTTAAATAGCCTCCTTCTCACTGAGGAAACAGATAATAAGCAGTAATTGATAAAATTGTAAACTGACAAAAGTAAAAATGAGTCCTGTAGGTAAGTATTATAGAAATTTAGAGGAGGGCGCAATTGAAGGTTAGAAAGCTCAGGATTAGATCTATGAGGTAGATCTATGTGCTGATTTTTAAAAAAGAGGGGGACAGAGGGGAGCAAAAAGGGGATGGATGTAATACAACAACAATAAAATTAAAAAAAAAAAAATAAAAGCCAAAAGATGTTAAGTAAAAAGAGCAAGTTGTGGATAGGTATGTTTATGTGGGCCTACTTGTGTATATTTTCATACATGTATGTATACATAGTTAGTTTTATTTATCATATGTAGATATATGCTTACTTTTGCATAGATCATTTCTAGGAGTATACTCAAATTGTTAACGGTGGCTACCTGTGGAGAATAGAAGGGCCAGGGCAAAGATTTTTTTTTTACATTGTTTGAATTTTTGTTTTAAAAATGTTTTAACATTCAAATCATTTTTTCTTTATAATAAAGTTATAGGCATAGAGCTGATTAACAAATAATTTGTTTAAAAAATGCCAAAGTAGTCAGCTCTTTCCTGTGTTATTACTCACAAATAATTTTACATGATTATTGGGAATATTCCACATCCTATTACCATGAATCTTCTGTCCTCTAATAAAATGCTTTAAAAAGAAAACATACTTAAGGAAATAGTCTGAAGGAGTTAGAGTTTAAATGGGACCTTGAGGCTGGAAAGAATGGAAGGGCATTCTAGATTAAGGCATAGCAGGAGGAAAGCGGTAGCAGGGACACAGGCGTGTGGGTGGGGAACGGTGAGGGTAGGGAATGAGATGGGGGAAGGGGAGAAGCCCCTATAAGAAGCTTGGGATCAGATCCCTGTGAGTTTGACAGTCAAGAGGTCTGGAGTCTTAGACCCTACCACCTCTGTTCTTGGGGAACAAAATGTTTATGTGCCCATCATGTAGCAGGTCTTGAGATAAATAAGAAATAGTCAAGCCCTGGCTGGCGGCACAGTGGATAAGGCACCAGCCTGCAAACCCAAAGGTCACTGGTTTGATTCCCCAGCCAGGGCACATAACCAGGTTGCAAGCCAGGTCTCCAGCCAGGTCCATAGCTGGAGGCAGGTGAAAGACAACCACACATTGATATTTCTTTCCCCCTCTGCCTCTCTCTGAAAAATAATAAATAAAATCTTTAAAAAGAGAGAGAGAGAGAAAAAAAAAAAAGCAGTCAGTCACATGATTAAGGAACCAGTGAGATGTGTGAAACTGATGGCATCATATAACACGGGAAGTCATAAAATTTGGACCCAAAAGTACTGCCTCTATTACTTACTGATGTAACCTTGGCAAGTTTCATTATTCTGAGCCCCCAGGTTCTTCCTCTATAAAAATGGGGATAAAGCCACCTTATAGGAGGATAAAATGACTAAGGTGATATGCCTAGGCCCACCAGGGCATCAACAAGTGCTAGTTCCCTTCCTATCACACTCTGTCCCCATTCCTAACCCCAAGTCAATACATAGGGGAGCTAAAATATGTTTCTTGTTTACCCTTTCTCCACAAATTGACACCAGAACAAAGTTCCTGTATTGTGTATGAGTGGGCTGGGGTGAGCAGGAAGGATGTCAATATTGGCTAAAGTGGAAACTGAGGAATGATGCAGGCCATCATGGATCAGGTCTCCCTGTGTTCCCTCCCTCCATCCTCCACGACTTAAACATGAACATGCTTTGATGCGGCCAGGCTAGCCAACTGTGAGGCCCACGTCAGTGAACAGCGAGAATCCCAGACTGGACAGAAACCTCATTTGGGCTGCGTGTCTCAGGAGACACAAAAGTACCAGTTCAGTTTTTTCATAGCACAGCCAGAGCTTATCACCATGACATCTTTCTCTGATGAGAATGAATTCCAGGGCAGAGGAGGAAGGATCCCAGTAATTTTAGTATTTTGGCCACTATCTTGCTCTTCTATGAGACTGTGGTAGGGGAAGCAGCCCATCGACACCTGAGCCATCTGCATGGGCAACAGAACATCTGAGGAGCTCCCTTCAGCCCCCGGCAGGGTGGGGCCCGGGCTATCTATGCACAGAGGCCTCTATGTGGGGCCGAGGGGCCCAGGAGCACTCACCAGGCTGTGGGACAGTGCAGCACACTACTCTTCCCGTCCTGGTTGCATCCTGCACTGTGGGGGTCCTCCTATGCATGTGGGGGGACAACAGAGCCCCACATCCAAGTTTCATCTACCTTCTCATCCCTGCAAGCACACGGGTACCCCAGTCAGGCCTAGCAATATCTTTTCATGGGAAGAGGCCCACATAGGCCTTGGAAGTAGGCTCAGGGCCATTTGGTCAAGAATTCTGGGATCCTGGGTATCTGGAACATGGGGCATGATACAGCTTCAGTAGGCATGTCCTTTGGGTAAACAGGTCCTCTGTTCTGAGGCAATGGTACAGCCAGACAAAAGAACAGGGCTTTCTAGAACATGGGCTCAGGCTGCCTGGGTCTCAAGGTGGTATTGAGATATAGAGTCAAAGTTTTATAAGTTCCAGAAAATAGAATCTCCTCAAGCTTTAGGCTGGCAGAATCAGAAAAGGAATATGGTTTTGGCCCATTCAGGACCCTGGTCAAATAGTAGTTGTTCCATAGTGACATTAACTTACTAGTTGACCACCTGTGGTTGCGGTTGACTGCCATTCAGAAAACCCAGAGCATGTTGGTTCAAGCCAGATGGCCACGGCCAAGGAGGACCAAATCCTCCCAGAATGCTTTAACTGCTGGGCCACATTCACCTCAGAATAAGGCACTCCCCTCACTGTGCGTAGATTTGTCAAGAGTCTGAAAGAGGTGCTTAGTTCTACCCTGTGCTATGATTTCTTCCCTATATATCCCCATCATCTAAAGAGACAATATCTCCACATGCATCTCATTATTAGGTGTATATCAGTTAGGAATACTTTTTGTAAAAATTTACTGTATGAATAACTATAGCCAAAGATCATATCAAAAAAGTCTTTAAGCCTTGGGATTTTTGTCTCTTAGCTGCTGGTCTTTATGGCCCATGCTGTACCCCTCCACCCCCCAACCAGCCCTTAGTATTCTGGCTTGTTGCCTCATGATTTTAATATGGCTGCCTGAGCACCAACTATCACATCTGAATTCAAGGCAGGAAGCTGGGAGGTTTGGAATGTGAGAGCAGTAGTAATGATCTTTTCTTAAAAAAAAAAAAAAAAAAAAAAAAAATCAGAGAAGCACGAACTTTCCCAGAAACTCCCTAGCAGACTTCAGCCAAAATATATCACTGGACCACCCTTAACTGGAAAGGAAGCCTCTACAGCCACCTCTAAAGTGGAAAAGGCCAAGGGCAAAGGGGATTGGTAATGGGTGCTGTGTTGGTTAACCAAAGGGTCTGCCACAAATAGAAAAGCCCTGGTAGGCTGAGACCCACTGAGGACATCTCACAGTCCTGGGCTTCTCAGAAAAAGACATGAATCACAAGGGGAACCTGTGGCACAACTTTAATGTTACCCAAGTCTTCTTGCTAGAAAAAGAGGCTTTATTGGAGAAAATTGTTAAGTCCTAAAAAAGAAAATAGGGACAGGGCAGACAACAGTTTTTTACCTCTTTCAGGAATAAAAACAGAAAGTGCCATTTGAATTAACTTTTCATTACCAGCTTCAGGAGGTGGTAGGAAACAAACCTTTATAACTTTTTAACATCCGTGGTGTCCACAGTATTTCTACTATATTGGGAGGGTCCCTGTCTCCCCTTCAGCAGAAGCCGGGCCACCCTAGTAACTGTCACACCAAGCTTCATGGCTCCAGTTGCTGGTGGCAACTTTAAAGACGGAAGGGGGTGGGAGGAGAGGAAGGCAGATGGAGCCCCTGAAGACTACTACAAGAAGGACTCTGACAGCTACAATGGGCATCAGTCTAGGCCTGAGAAGTAGCTTGAAGGGTTAAATTTTTTTTTTTTTAATTTTATTGTTGTTGTATTACATCCATCCCCTTTTTGCTCCCCTCTGTCCCCCTCCCCACCCACCCATTCCCCCCAAAGTCAATCCCATCTGTTGTCCATGTCCATGGTTCCTTTATACTAGGTTCTTGTCTAAACTGCTCCCTTTCCTTGCCTCTGCCTTCCCCCTGACCACTGAAGGCCTATTCACTGTATTCATACATTTGGTTCTGTTTTGCTTGTTGTTAGTTTTGTTCATTACTGTCCTGTAATGGGTGAGATCATTTGTATTTGTCCTTCACTGACTGGCTTATTTCACTAAGCATAATACTCTCCAGTTCCATCCATGTTGTTGCTAAGGGTAGGAGTTCCTTCTTTCTTTTTGCTGTGTAGAATTCCATTGTGTAAATGTACCAAAGTTTTTTGATCCAATCATCCACTGATGGGCACTTAGGCTGTTTCCAGCACTTAGCTATTGTAAATAGTGCCGCTATGAACATAGGTGTGCATAGGTTCTTATGAATTGGTGTTTCAGGATTCTTTGGGTATAGTCCAAGTAGTGGAACTGCTGGATCAAAAGGCAGTTCCATTTTCAGTTTTTTAAGGAAACCCCATACTGTTTTCCAAAGGGTTAATTTTTAAAAGTTGCTCACTTGTAAGAGATTCTAGAAGAGCCCAGTTACTGAAGAACTGAGGTCCTGAGGCTACTGGAAACTGACCCAGGGCCGGTTTGGTACAGAATGAACATCTAGGATAGGGCCTGAAGGGGGAATCAGCTGCAAGCAGGGTCAAGTGGCCATAGCAATAAAGCCAGAGAGTGCTCAGTGGTGACCCCTTTCGGAGCCCAGCCTTCTATAAACTAGCAGCTCCTGCTCGAAGTCTTTGTCACTTCAGGTTATTGCTGTCTTACCCTTCCCTCCTCAGAGGGTGCCAGATGAGAAACACCCTTGATCAGCTTCATCTCTGGTATCCAAACAATCAGCTTCCTCATTCTGGAATTATTTCTGGTGGTCTTTCCTTGATACAAAATGTCCTTTTGTGTCCTTTGCTACAGTGATAACACATACTTGTAGAGTGCTAGTTAACAGAGCACTTTCTGTGACAGCCATTCTCTCTGCACATTTGAAAATGGAACCAGATACTCCACCCAGCATTGCCCTGGGCTCGGCTTCCTCCTGCGGCCCTGTTTGCCAGCCTGCTGCCTGGCGTTGTGCTGGGCTAGTTCCCAGCAAGTGGCAGGCGGCAAAGTAGCTCTGCAGGCTGACTTTTTAGAAGCATATTCATTTTGACATAGAGTCCACATATAATATACAACATCAACTATTTCAACAAGATAAATAAAATTTTCACCTAGAAAATGCTATACTTTAAGAAGACTGCAGTCAAAATTATGAATGTATTAAATGCCACTGAATTGTTTAAGATGGTTACATTTATGTTCTGTGAATTTCACCTCAGTGAAAAATTTACTGTTACTATACTTTTTACATTTATAAAGTGATTTTACCATTTTCTTCTACAACTCATTTTCTTTTTACATCCCTGTTGGCTAGATATATAGAAACAACTAGTGGTTTATTCTGATAAGGAAACCTAGGTCATTAGAAGGAGTGACCTGCCAACCGGACGATGACAAGCAACAAGAACTCCAGTGTGCTGACTCCTAGACCATTTTTCAAAGGTTTCAAATCAAATAACTCAAAGGCATGACCTTTGGTGACCTCCAAAATCACAAAGGAAGCAATGGCATCATCATTCTATAAGGCATCTCTTCCTCTTCACCTTTGTCTGAATCTGAGGTAGGAGGTCATCTCTCAGAGGCAGGGGCAGGAAGGAGGGTGGCTATAGGGATGAGATGAGTTTTCTAAGCTTTTGTTAAAAGTTCATCATTTCTAATTTTTAATCTTTAAGTGTAAATTCAGCGTTTTATAACATATTCATGAAGTTGTGCAACCAACATCACTACATGATTTCAGAACATCTTCATCATTCCTAAAAGAAACCCTTTGTCCATGAGCAGTCACTCTCCACTTCTCCTCCCCAGCTTCTGGCAGCTACTAATTTACCTTCTATCTTCACAGGGTTGGCTATTGTGGACATTTCATGTACAGAGAATCGTTCATGATGTGGCCTTTGTGCCTGGCTTCCTTCACTTAGCATGATATTTTCAGTGTTCATCTGTGTTGAAGCATGCATCAATACTTTCTTCTTTTTCATGGCTGTCAAAGCCATTTCTAACTCCTCAGGATCCTTCCTGCTGCTTCCTTCCTGCCAGCTTCAGGGATGTGGGGGACCACAGTCAGGACATGAGAAAAGAGCCCTCATCCTGGTAGCACCCAGAGAGAAGAAGCAGACCCATCAGCAGCATCCCCAACACTCTCCACATCTTCTTTAGCTAACAGATATGAGAATGACCCTTATGTCACATCCATCTGCAAACAGTCTTAATCAAATAGGCCTGTGTGGGGCACATAGTGCACTATAGCCCTGGGCCATCTTTAAAGCAATATCCCCTTGTGCACTCTCCACAGGACCACCCAGCCAAGCTTGGCAGGTGAACAAAGGCCAGGCCCCATGCTATCTGGGAAGGGTGATGCACTCGATCCCTCTCTTCTACAAGCTTTCAGGAGCCTGCTCCTGAATTGTACAATTAACCCTTGAACAATTCAGGGCTTAGGGGTGCTGACCCCTAAACAGTTGAAAATTCACATATAATTTAACTCAGCCCTTTGCTTCTTTGGATTCCCAACCGTAGATCAAAAATACTACTTTTGATCTGTGGTTGGTTAAATCCATGGATGCAAAACCTGGGGATACAGAGGGCTGACTCTATTTATTGAAAAAAATCATGTGTAAGTGGACCTGCCCAGTTCAAACCTGTGCTGTTCAAGGGTCAACTGTGGATTCCACAGTGCAACCCATGAATTTCCCATCACCCCAGTTATCTTTTGCTCAGATCAATGTCCTCTAGCTTCTACAGCATTTCCTAGGGCGGATGCCCCAATGTTTAATCCCAGGACAACCATCACCTGCAAACCACCCTGACTTCCACATGCATCTCCTTGTCAAGTTGACAATTTGACTTTCTTGTGGTCTGAGCTAGCAGTGTACTGCAAGTCTCACCAATTGGGCATAACACAAGGTATTCTGATAGCTAGCCTTCAATGTTCCCATCTTCCTATCCTTTTCAGTACAAGGTGGACAAGAAATTATCACGCCCATTTGCAGAAAAAGAAATGGAGGCCCATCAAGGGAATGAGACCAATGCCCATTAGCAAACTGCAACAGTACGGATAAGGGTCCCCTCTCCCACCCCACTGCACTGGGTATGCCAAGTGGATACACAGAGGGTTAATTAACTAAGTACTCTTTCCAGGGAGGAAGTGAAAAAAAAATCACAGTCAGTTTTTAATTGTCCACATTCCAAGGCACTTACTTAAACCCATGCTGTATTCTTCTTGCTACGAGCCCATATCTCCTCCCACGACCAGGCTGTGTGTACTGAGACACGACCTACATTAACATCAGAACATTTTGGTGTCCTTTCCTATCCCCAAGCCTGAGTTTTTCAACTTTACAAAGTTAATACAAACAAAATAAATAGGGCAAATTGGTATATATTTACTTTATGCATGTCCCAAATAAACCAGGTCCTCTACCAGATCCATCCCAATGAGGAAAAGGCCCCAGGAGGAGTGATGATCTCCCCTGATCGTCCCCAGGCCTCCCACCAGTCACAGGTCTTACCCTCCCTTCAAACTTGGCGGTGGCTCCTTCTTTGATGCAGAGGTTTCGAGGGGGTGAAATGAAAGCAGGAGCCTCCATCAGGGGCATGGAGCCAACTCTCGAGTGATCCACACTGAGAGAGCTTTTGGAAACATGTGTCGAGGCAGCCAGCTTCACATCCCCCATAGCCTGAAAACAGGAAGGAAGGCCAGGTCAGACAAGACAAAGTGCAGCCCTGCTTCCCCTCAGGCAGCAGCAGGCCCTGTGTTCTTGTTAGGCCCTGGTGTGGTGACTTCCAGGAAGCAGGTGTTCCTTTGGGTCCACCGGGAGCTCCAGAGGCTCTGTGTCCTCCACATGCAAGGCTGCCACTGGTTTCAGGTGCCAGCTCCCAGGGCCTTGCCCTGACCTCTGCAAAACCCCATGGAGAACTTCTAGGAAAGAGCAGCTGTGGTAAGAAAAAGAAACCAAATGGTCCTTCAAGTTTTTGCAATGGGTAGCTAAAATCAGCATTTATCAGTCACTAACTTTTCAGAATCAACATCTACAATTAGGCACTTGTGGTGGAAAATAAAGGCTGTTTTTGCCTGGCTTGTGAGAACTCACAGGCTAAAGAAAAATGGGATCCACAATTTAAGAAAGAAAGTAGCCTGGGATTAACTGGGTGAGGTGTGTATGTGGCTGAATGAAGGGAAGGAGGCAAGACCAGAGAGGAGGACATCCTACTCAGGGACGAGGTTGTGAAAAAGCCCCAATGGTCACAGAGCACCAGAGAAGAGAGTGTTTTAAGATTGTCTAGGTGAACTCTTTTATTTATAACTGAGGCCCAGAAGGGTAAAAGTCACTTGCCCGAAGGCACAAAGATAATGATGGAATCATGGGCCAGAATGCCTCAGGTTCCTGACATGACACCTGGTCCAGGGTCTACTTGGGATAACAAGATGTTTATTGATGGGAACAAGCGAAGTTGGCGGGAGCCAAGAAACTTAGAATTGACTCTAAAAGTGGATTGGTAACAGGTATGAATCCGAGTTCTTGGCAGCAAACTACAGAAACTGACTCTGGCTCCCATAAACAGAAAAGGGTTCCATTAGAAAGATGGGAGTTTGTGGGGAGCCCCCTAAATTCCTAGGAAAGGCTGGGGAACCAGGCTGGGAAAACAGGCAGTCATGACAGAAGCTGAATGGTGAGATCCCAACTAAGGTCTTTGGGTATCTGCAACCACTACCTAGAATACACCCTAAGTACCCCTGCTCCCGGTTCCAAGGCCAGAGGGACAGGCTGGGATAACTCCAAGATGGGGACCATGTCTTGTTTGCTACAGAATCCATGGCTCCTGGCCTATTGCAGGCATATGACAAACATCTGCTAAACCGAAGAGGAACAATATTCCTAGTTTTAATTTTCTGTTCACTTTCTTGGGATCTTTAGTCACACATTTAAATCCCATGCTGTCAGTTAGGTGAGCATGTAATTAGTTTAAATTAAATAACACTTAACAAAAAAATGGAGATAATATTTTGAAATTGAAGTTAAAATAACAAGCTCTGGCTGGGTAGCTCAGTTGGTTGGAGCATCGTTCCTATACGCCAAGGTTGTGGGTTTAATCTCTAGCCTTGGAGCCAAATCTTGGTATGCACAAGAGTTGGCCGATGAATGCATAAATAAGTGGAATAACAAAGTAATGCTTCTCTCTCTTTTTCCCTCCCTCCCCCCTTTCTCACTTTCTCTAAAATCAATCAATAATTTTTTTTTTAATTAAAATAACAACAACTTAGATTTGATCATTAACAGGGCACATCTCTGCTTCACAAATCCAGCTTTCTCTTTCACAAATAAGATATTAGCTTTGCAAACAAAATCCTTTCCAAATGATAAGACTCACAGGTTCACTGCAGTAGGTAGTGAAAGCAAGCCTTTGTAAGTGAAAGTAAGTAGCACTTACTATATGCCAGGAACTGTTCTAAGCACTTTATAAATAATAGTTCATCTGCTCCTGACAACAACACTACAAGATACATAATCCCATCATCCTCATTTTATAGATCAGAAACCAGGCACAGAGAGATTGAGAAATCTGCCCAAGGCCAAATGAATAGGGGGTACACTGGCATTCGAAGCTAGGTGTCTGGCACCAGAGCCCCTGTGCTTAACCACTGGAACTTCCCGCCTCCTGTAAGCAGTCAGAGGTGGCTGGTGGAGAGGGGGCGTGAGGATGGGGTAACAAAAGAAAAAGTTGAAAGGTGCTACCACACACCTAAAAATGAAGTTATTGACAACATTAAAAGGTAAATGATAATCTGGGATAAAATGTTTACAACAAAAACGAAGGAGTAGGATACTTTACATATGAGAAAACAGCCTGACAGATAAATGGAAAAAGGCTATGCCTTGGACAGTCCGTTAGAAGTTAGACAAATGACCATTACAAATGGACACTGTCTGGTCACAATAAGAACCCAAGAGTGCAAATTAAGAACAAGCTATTATCTTAAAGAACTAACCAAATTGACACTTAAAAGGAAAGATAAAGTCGTTCCTCATTTAATAGGAAAGATAAAGTTACCAGTGAGACTGTGGTGAGGTGGGCATGCTCATAGCCACCCAGAGGAATATAATTGGGTTGATCTTTCTGGAAAGCAGCTGGGCAACAAGATTCTGAATAAAATGTCCATCTCTTTCCTTAATCCTACATTTAGAAGTGTATGATTGGAAAACAGTAAGAGATGCAGCCCAAAATGTATGTATGAAAATACTAATCACTTTATTTATAGTAAAAGAAACAGACTAATAATCCAGTTAAATAGAAGTAGAAAAACTTCTTAGTTAAATATATAGCAGTGAGAATGGGTTACACACAGTAGAAAACCAGGCAGTTATAGGAGTGTATACTTACAAGGAAAATAATGATAGAAAGCCCTGGTGTGGCATAGTAGATAAAGTGCTGGCCTGTGAACCCAAAGGTCGCTGGTTCGATTCCCAGCCAGGGCACATAACCAGATTACAAGCCAGGTCTCCAACGAGATCTGTAGCTGGAGGCAGATGAAAGGTGACCATACATTGATATCTCTTCCTCTCTGCCTCTCTCCCTACCCCTCTCTCTAAAAATAATAAATAAAATCTTTTTTAAAAGAAAGAAAATTAAATAATATAGAAATTTTAAACTAAAAATAAGTTTTACTACAAAAGATTTTGAAGATACAGAAAAGTAGAAGATAAAATGAGCACCTTAAATACCCATCTCCCAGATTCAACAATTAGAATTTTGCATTATTTATATTGTGTTTGTGTATGTGTTTGCAGAGCCATTTCAGAGTAACTGTGATATAATTTTAACGGCAAAAATCATGTTATATTGATTCACTCTATGAAAACATATTTATTGATTCCCAGACAAGAAAAAAGCTAAAGGAGTTCATCACAACCAAACCAGTATGACAAGAAACATTAAAGGAACTTCTCTAAGAAGAGAAAAAGATAAAAATATGAATAATAAAATGGCAATAACTATATGCCTATCAATATTTACTTTAAATGTAAATGGATTAAATGCTCCAATCAAAAGACATAGGGTAATTGAATGGAGATGAAAACAAGACCCTTATATATGCTGTCTGTAAGAGACCCACTTCAGATCCAAAGACACACAAAGATGGAAGGTAAAGGGATGAAAAAAAAGATTTCAGGCAAATGGAAAAAAAAAAAGTTGAGGTAGCAGTACTTATATCAGACAAAACAGACTTTAAAGCAAAAACTATAACAAGAGACAAAGGATATTCCATATACAGTAGCCAAGATACGGAAGCAACCTAAATGTCCATCGATAGGTGAGTAGATAAAGATGTGTATGTATATAATGGAATATTACTTGGCCATAAAATGTTTGAGATCTCACTATTTGAAACAACACAAATGGACCTAGAGGGTACCATGTTAAGTGAAATAAGTCAGACAGAGAAAGACAAATGCCACATAATTTCACTTATATGTAGAATCTAAAGAACAAAATAAATAATCAAAACAGAAATAAATTCATAGACAAAGAAAACAAAACGGATGGCTGCCAGATGGGAGGGGGTTTGGGGGATTAGGTGAAAAAAGATTAAGAAGTAGTTAAAAATATTCATAGGAATTAAAGTGCAACATAGGGAATATGGTCCATAATATTGAAATAAATATGTATGGTGCCAGGTGGTACTAGACTTATTGAGGAATCACTCTGTACATTATATAACCACTATACTGTACACCTGAAACTAATATAATATTGAATGCCAACAGTAATTGAAAAATTTTAAAAAATTAAACACCTTTTTATTGAATATCTACCACATGCCAAACTAAGTGTTAGGGGTATGGGGGTGAACAGTTACATGTGTGTGGTGAATGGAGTAACATGGGGAGGGAAGGAATGGGGTTCTTATATCCTGCTGAGCTACCTAGGACCATTCTCTTCTGGCTCCCTCAGCCCTCCTCCACTGCCACTGAGGAGAGAAAACAGAGACACTGTGCTGTCAGCTCAGGCGGGTGGGGTGATGGGGTGGAGGTGGGGATTGGTGTCCTCAGGGTCACACCTTGCCATCAAGCCAGGGCACTGCTCTTTTCTAACTGTGAGCAGGCAAGGTACTTTGACTCTCTTGGCATCAGTTGCCTGTTTTGGTTGAATGGGAAGGATAATATCAACCTCACAAGGCTGAAGGGAGGATTTGAATAGTGCATATTAAACACATACTATAACATAACAGGGATTCAGTAAGTAGTAGCTGTCAACATCAACATCCAGCTCCCAATAGAAACCCAGTTTCCCAGCATATAGGACACAGACCCTTTTCAGCAAGTACAGCAAGATGCCCAGACCAGTCCAGTTATTATCATTAGGATAGGGGTAGCCAAGTGGGGTTACTGTCTAACAGTAATAGGAGGCAGAGGGCAGAACTTGGAAAAGATGGGGAAGGAGGATTGTCGTGTCTATTCCCGCAGCACTGTTTAACAGGCAGAGTTTGTGCTTCTGACATTGTGCTGGGCACCAATCTCAGTCTCCACAACCCTGCAAAGCAGTCCTGACTGTGCTCCTTTTCCAAATGAGGACACCAGGGCTCAGAGAGCTAGCTCTACTTGTCCAAGGTCACATAGCTAAGAAGTGGAAACCAAGCCAAAACCTGCCTGCAGTCACAATCCGGGCCCCATGACCCAGATGAGGAATTTCCTGCCATTTCCAGTCAAGGGGGATGCAATAGGCACAGGCTGTTGCAGAGAGGAATACTGGGAGTTGCAGAGAGGAAGGGGGTAGGGGATGTGCCTTCTCTTTTGCTCTCAGGCCTGGCTATGGAAATCACGAGACTCTTCTGCATCTGCTTCAGAGGAGCTGGAAACCAGGATAGGGACATCAGGCTCAGGACCGTGTCTACAGATCCTCTTGATCCAAGACCTTCTGAGGTCCACCTAAATCTCCCGAAGGCCCCATATACTATTATTGAAAGGAAGATGCTTGGCCTTCAGAACACAGAAAACAGAAGTCATCAGTCTTAGGTGAGGTCAGGCTCCATGGTTAGAAACAGAACAGAACAGGCAAGTCAGTACAACCAGAAGACACCCAGTTCCCTGCAAGGCAGTTGTGGGGGGCAGTCACTGAACTATTATGCAAGCAGGACCGGAGCCCAGTCCCAGGGCGGCCAGATAAACCAAACAGCTCCGCCCAGCCCATCGCCCTGCCCACTGCCATCAACAGCATAAACAGATTCCGTCCACATTGCCAGTGAATAACTACTGACATATTTGGAATGCCCTATCAAAAAATCAACAAATAAAACCAAACCATCCTTGTTCCCTTCCAATCCCCCATCCACCCTACCCTGGTGACCACCTTCCCATTAAGAATATCAGCATTATCTTCTCTGTCGGCAGAACAGTAGCTGGAATTAAACAAACCAACTAGAGGGTTTTATTTAATAATGACTAAAGGACAGAGAAGTAAGAAGAGAAAAAATTGGGTGGGGTAAAACAAACAAAACAGTGGTGCTGGCCAGGTAGCTGGCCAATAGTTCTATTGGTTAGAACATCATCCTGATGCACCAAGGGTGCAAGTTCTATACCTGGTCAGGGCACATATAAGAAGCAACTGATGAATGCATAAATAAATGGAACAACAAATCGATGTCTCATTCTCTCTTTCCCTCTCTCCTCTGTCTCTAAAAAAAAAAATCAATAAAAAAGAAAGAGCAGTGGCCCTGGCTGGTGGCTCAGTGGATAAGGCACAGGCCTGCAAACCCAAAGGTTGCCCAAAGGTCGATGGTTCAATTCCCGGCCAGGGCACATAACCAGGTTGCAAGCCAGGCCTTTAGCCAGGTCCATAGCTGGAGGCAGGTGAAAGGCAACCATACATTGACATCTCTCTCCCTGTCTGCCTCCCTTCCTCCCCCTCTTTCTAAAAATAATAATAAATACAAATTTCAAAAAAAGAAAAAGAAAGAAAGAGCAGTGGTGTGAGAGCTGGAAGTAGCCACACACACACACACACACACACACACACAGTGCCTGGACCAAAGCTGACCTCCAAATAAGGTTTCCACAAGTAACAGAATGTATTAATCATTCAAAGCAATACTAAGTTAATTTGACCTTAATTTGGTCAAAAGCACTATAAATTATCTCTTGAATTCAGAAAAGAACACTTTCAACTATGGTCAAAGCAGAGCAAAACAGAATGCAACTCTGAGGCAAAAAGACTCAAAATAAAAGTTAAAAATCAGGGATCAAGTTATAGGCAAAACAGGTTTAGAGAAACCAGCTGTCCCCTTCAATACCCAAAGTGCATGCATTTTAAATGATCACTGCCTTTAAGCACGTGATCAGTCAGCTGGGCGTCCTGGAAACACTATGCCTTTCCTACAGAGAAATGCACTGGAAGCCTGGATCTCAGAGGAGAACCCACCTACAAGCCACAGCACACATCAGAGGTGGCAAACCACCCAGCTGCAAATGCCCCAGGCAATGACAGCTCCACTCTCTCCACCTTAACCCTCCCTCTCGGCAGGTCTCAAATCCTGACAGATTTCCTAACTGCTCCTAATCCTTGTGTGGACTGTGCCTCTCCTATGGGCTGTGTCGGGGTGATTTGCTATGACCCATGGGAGCAAACAATGGAGTGGGGCCACACACCAAAGAACAGACACTCCTTACCGTGGCCTCTTTCCTGTCGGCTTTCACTTGAGTCGGATGGGTGAGCAGCTAGGCTTTACCACTGTATTGCAGAGATTTCTGTCCAAGATCTGTTCAAGAAGGAAAAAAGGATGGAGAGCCAGGGACGCCACAGAGCCCAGGACTAGACTGAAAAAGTTAAGGGGGATTTGACTTTGCTCTCAGATGTTGCAACTTGCTTTCCTCTGGGCAGCCAGCTTCTCTCCGTCAGGGAGATCTGTTGTTCTAATCCGCCCAGCTGGGGTGACCTTTGAAACCCCTGGCTGCCAGCTGCAGAGGCTCTCCGGTGGAGGCCTGGGGGCCTGGGGAAACAAGAGGTGTAAGCTGGTGGGTTTACAGAGCTGCAGATTCCAGTCAGAGCATGGAGCAAAAGGGGGAAGCTGTCAAGTAGAGAGCCAAGCCCTTGGAGGGGCTGGGCACACCCCCTACTCTATATCTGACTTGGAATACCAGTCACCTCTTGGCACAGCTGACCTAGAATTACCACCCAGGGCTCATGGGACACTGCCTCCAGAGACCCAGTTCCTTCCTCCTTAAATTGAGAAAGCCCTGTTTATGATCCCTTGCGTAGAAGGCCTGCCCAGAGAGAAGGTGGATGGGGAAACTACAGGCTGTAATTGTCTCAGGGAATCTGAGATTTCAACCAAGCTCCTCGGACTGTGTTCACATTGGGTGGAGGACCCAGTAGCACTGGTTCTGACCCCCTGAGGAGCTTCAGGAGCAGTCTCTGGAGCACACCTGTAAAATACAGTAGCAAGGTGATGCTTAAACCAGTCCCTCTACTGCAAGGACAGAAGGATTTCCATAATTCCAGAGGACTCTCTCATGCTACGCAACTCACACCTTTGGACAGACTGTGAAGGTCCGAATTGGCAATGATATAAATTTGAGCTTTTCCACTAGTTCATGTGTGATTCTTAAGTAACTGGTATTCTGAGAGGGAAGATGGCGACAGAGTAGAGAGCAGTGCTGATGGTGTTCTCAAGTACCAAAGCAGCTAGAGGACAGGATAAGGAGCGTGAGACAACTTCAGGACCCTAGGGATTGGAACGGACAGCATCTGGACACAGGGGAGCAGAGCCCAGAGGCAGAGGAGGCCAGCGGGACAGTAGGTGAGGCGTTCCCGACCGACCAGC
>PVIW01013629.1:0-26643 GCA_004026585.1 Noctilio leporinus | reverse complement strand
CCCCCCTCCCCCCAACCCCTTTTCCCCTGACCACTGAAGGCCTATGCCTTGTTTTCATATACTTGGTTCTGTTTTGCTTGTTGTTAGTTTTGCTCATTATTGTCCTGTAATGGGTGAGATCATATGATATTTGTCCTCCACTGACTGGCTTATTTCAGTAAGCATAATACTCTCCAGTTCCATCCATATTGTTGCAAAGGGTACAAGTTCTGAAGGACAATTATTTGAAGAATTGGGGATAATTTGGCCTCAATTTGGATTTTTCTGATGTTTCTTCATGAACAGATTCAAGTTACATACTTTTGACTGTCACACCATAGAAGCAATACTGAATTCTATTTAGTGCTTCATACTGTCAATTAGTCCATTTACTAGTGCTGTAACTTTGATTGTTGGATTAAGGTGGTGTCTGCTAGGGTTCTCCAATGTAGTTATTGTTTTACCTTTTACAGTGAAAAGAATATAGTGTCTTTGGAAGGGTATACTTTGTAACTATGTAAATATTCTGATACTTGCTCAAGCTGTCTTTCACTATTTTCATCATACATGGATGATTTTTGCTTGAGTTTACTATTAGTATAGTGTTATATAGTGCTTGTCTAATTCCATCATTCTTTCTATATTTATTAGTTGCCTTCTTATACAAGGGAGGGCTATTTCCTTTGCTTATTTATAAAGGTGTGGATTCTTGTATTCATATTTAATTTAATCAGTTACAATTCCTTATTATCATCATTTATTTTGATGCTCAAATTGCCCCAGTGGGAACATATTTATGATGTCCCCTGTATCATTTTTATGTATTCGTTAGCCTTTGAGAACTTTGTTAATTTTTGGCATAAGATGTTCCACTTTTATCCTGTTTACCCACTCCCCACTCCAGTCCTGGAATTGACCATTTCTTTGAGGAGGTCTAGTTCCACTGAGTGGAATGATATTTAAAAATCAAACCCTGGCTGGTAGCATAGTGGGTAAGGTGCCAGCCTGCAAACCCAAAGGTTGCAGGTTCGATTCCCCAGCCAGGGCACATAACCAGGTTGCAAGCCAGGTCTCCAGTCAGATCTGTGGCTGGAGGCAGGTGTAAAGCAACCATAGATTGATGTCTCTCTCCCTGTCTGCCTCTCTCCCTTCCCCTCTTTCTAAAAATAATGAAATAAAATCTTTAAAAATAAATCAAGATCTGAGCACTAGATTTGTTAGTGAATATAACCTTTAATTTTTAAATTACAGTTTACATACAATATTATAGTAGTTTCAGGTGTATAACCTAGTGATTAGACATTCTATATGCCTTACAAATTGATCACCTGATAAATCTAGTGCCCATCTGATACCATATAGTATAGTTATTACAATATAAATTTTTGGAATATTTTTTCTAGTTCTGTCAAATACATCATTGATTTCTTGAAAGCAATTGCATTGAATCTGTAGATTGCTTTGGATAGTATAGACATTTTAATTATGTTAATTCTTCCTATCCATGAACATGGTATATGTTTCCACTTATTTGTGTCTTCTTCAGTTTCATTCTTCTGTGTCTTATGATTTTTCTGAGTACAAGTCATTTGCATTCTGAATTAAATATATTCCTGGGTATTTTATTCTTTTTGAAGCAATTATGAGTATGATTGTTTTCTTAATTGCCCTTTCTGATGGTTCATTAACGGAGTATAAAAAGACAACTGATTTCTGGATATTAATATTTTGTATACTGCTTCTGTACTGAATTCTTTTATCAGTTCTAGTAGATTTTTGGTGGGTTCTTCTGGGTTCTATGTATATAGTATCATGTATTCTGCACATAACAGTTTTGCTTCTTCCTTTTCAATTTGGATGCCTTTTATTTTTCCCTCTTGTCACATCGCTGTGGCTAGAACTTCCAGTACAATGTTAAATAAGAGTGGTGAAAGCAGACATCCCTGTCTTGTTCTTTTTTTTTTTTAACAAGCATTTTAAAAAAAATTTTATTATTGTTGTATTACATCCATCCTGTCTTGTTCTTGATCTTAAGGAATGCTTGTAGTTTTTGCCCATTGAATATAATATTGGCTATGGGTTTTTCATATATGGTCTTTACTATGTTGAGGTTCCTTCTGTTTTCACTTTGCTGAGAGTTTTTATTTCATCATAACCGGATCCAGATACTGGATTTCTGTATCTGTTGATATGATCATGTAGTTTTTGTACTTCATGTGATTTGCAGATATTGTACCAACCTTGCATCCCATAATAAATCCCACTTGATCATGATATATGATCTTTTTAATGTTTTTACTGTTTCGTTTGCTAATATTTTATTTAGGATTTTAACATTTATGTTCATGAGGACTATTGGCCTATAATTTTCTTTATTTATAGTGTCTTTATCTAGATTTTGAATTAGGATGATGCTGGCTTCATAAAATGAGCTTGGGAGTCTTCCCTTCTTTTGAAATATTTGAATTAGTTTGAGGACAGGTGTTATATTTTCTCTGCATATTTGGAAAAATTTATCTGTGAAGCTACCTGCTCTAGTGCTTTTATTTATTGGGAGGTTTTAATTTAAATTAATTAATTAAGTTATGCAAATTCTATGATTCTTCCTGATTTATTTTTGGAAAATTGCATAATTTTAGTTATTTGCCCATTTTATTCAGATTGTCCAATTTGTTGGCACATAATTGTTTGTTATATTTTCTTCTAATCCTTTGTATTTCTTTGGTGACAGTTGTTACTTCTCCTCTTCCATTTCTGATGTTATTATTTTTTTGTTTCTTTTTATTTTTTTGATGTGTCTGGTGAAAGGTTTGTCAATATTGTTTATCTTTTCAAATACTCAGCTCTCGGATTCATTGATCTTTTTTTATTATTTTTTAAGACTTTATTTCACTTATTTCTTCTCTAATCTTTATTATTTCCTTCCTTCTACTTTCTTTGGGCTTTGTTGGTTGCTCCTTTTTAAGTTCCTGTAAGAGTACAGTTAGATTTTGTATTTGAGTTTTCTGTTGTTTCTTGAGATTGGGTTGTACTACTATAAATTTTTCTCTTAGGACTCCTTCCCCTGTGTCCCACATATTGGTTTGTGTTTTCATTTTCAGTTGTTTCAAGGTGTCCTTCGGTTTTTTCCTTTGATCCCATTGTTAACCCATTATTGTTTAGTAACATGTTATTTAACTTCTGTGTCTTTGTGGGTTTTTCAGTTTTTATCTTGTGATTGACTTCCAGTTTCATACAGAGGAGATGCTTGATATCACTCTAACTTTCCTAAATTTGTTGAGACTTGTTTTGTGACCTAACATGCGTTCTGTCCTAGGAAATGTACCATGTTTACATAAAAGAATGTATGTTCTGCTGCTGTGGGTTGAAATGGTCTAAAGATATCTGTTAAATCCATTTGTGTGTATAATTTAATCCATTGTGCTAGACTAGGAACCACTTGGTCTTGTGTATAATTTAAGACTGTTGTCTCCTTGTTGGTATTCTGGCTGGAGGATCTATCCATTGATGTCAATAGGGTCTTAAAATCTTCTATTGTTGACTGTATTTCTGTAAATCTCTCCCTTTATGTATATCAAGGTTTGACTTACATATTTAGGTGATCCTGTGTTGAGTGCACAAATGTTTACTAGGGTTATATCCTCTTATTGGATTGTTCCCTTTATCATTATGTAGTGTCTCTTTGTCTCTTCCTATAATCTTGGTTTCATAGTCTATTTTGTCATATATAAATGCTGTTATACCAGCTTTTTTCTTCTTATTTGCATAAAAGAACTTTTTTCTATCCATACACTTTTAGTTTATGTGTATCTTTCGATCTGGGGTGGATCTCTTGGACACAGCATATACATGGGTCTTGTTTTTCTTATCCGTTCAGGTACCCTATGTCTTGTGATTTAAGCTATTTACATTTAAAGTGATTATCGATAGGCATATTTTGATGGTCACTTTATTTTCTATGTTCCTCTGTTTTTTTCTCTTCTTTCTCCTCTTCCTCCTCATTCTCCTCCTTTCACTTTTCCCACCTCTTCCCTCTTCCTCCTCATGTACCTTCTTCTCTACCTTTTCCACTCCTTCTCCTTTTCTTCTTCAAGCAAACCCTTTAACATTTGTTGTAATACTGATTTAATGGTAACAAACTATTTTAGCTTTTTCTTGTTTAGGGAACTGCTTCTCCTTGGGTATAAAGGATAGCCTTGCTGGATAAAGTGGCCTTGGTTGTAGGTCTTTCCTTTCCATTGCTTTGATTATTGAATTCCAATCCCTTCTAGTTTGAAATGTTTCTGTTGAGAAATCAGATGATAGTCTTTATAGGAGCTCTTTTGTAAGTATGTAATTACTTTTCTCTTTCAGCTTTAAGATTCTCTTCTTGTCTTCAAGTTTTGATAATTTTATTTTGATGTTTCTTTTTGTGGGCCTCTTTGAGTCCATCTTGTTTTGGATTCACTGCACTTACAGGACTTGTGTGTCTTTTTCCTTCACTCAGTTAGGGAAGTTTGCAATCATTATTTCTTCAAATAGGCTCTCACTCCTTTGTTATCTCTCTTCTTCTGGTTCCCCTATGATGTGGATGTTGTGAAGCTTAAACATTTTAACATGATAATAATTATGATGTTTAATTATATAATTATGATATAATTATAATATAATTATGATATAATTATGATGTTAATAGTCCCTTAAATTATCCACACTTAAAAACATTTTTTTAATGCTATTCAGGTTGTGGGGTTTATTTACTACCTTGTCATTTTTTTTTTTTTTAAGATTTTAATTTATTATCTTTAGAGAGAGGGGAAGGGGGAGAGGCAGAGAGGGAGAGAAACATCAATGTTTCCTTTCACCTGGCAACAAGGTTGCCTTTCACCTGCCTCCAGCTATGGAGGCCTGGCTTGCAACCTGGTTATGTGCCCTGGCTGGGGAATCAAACCAGCGACTTTTGTGTGTGCAGGCTGGTGCCTTATCCACTGTGCCATCAGCCAGGGCTATTACCTTATCTTTTAAGTTGCTGATTTACTCCTCTGCTTCATTTAACCTACTATTTATTACTCCCAGTATATTATTAATTACAGATATTGCATTTTTTATTTCTGACTGTTCTTTTCATATATTTTTTCATGCTTTTGAGCATCCTTCTAATTATTACTTTGGACTTTATATCTGATAAATTGTCTGCCTTCATTTTATTTAGCTTTTCTTCTGGAGAATTCTCTTGTTCTTTCATTCAGGGCTTGCTTCTTTGTCTCCTCATTTTGGCTGCCTCTTTTTGTTTGTTTTTATGTATAAGTGGATCTGCAAATATTATGATGCAAGCCTGTGTAAGACATTGCCTGTGATTGGCCCTGAATAACATATTTGGAGCTATCAGTGATCCACAGCTTGGTTTCCTCTACTGCACCTGTGTGGAAAGGACCAAGCTTCACACCAAGACCAGCTTTCACAAACACTGGTCTCAGGGGTGGGCCGGCAAAAGTCTTGAAGCACCCAGAGATTCACCTTTACTTGTAGGCTGCCTGTTAGGCTTATTCACTGAAGGAGCCTCCAGCTGCACTCTTTAGCAGGGCTTATCCTCCTAAGGTGGGACAAGAGGATTCCTTTTAGTAGGGCTATTGCATTCTCCCAGGCTGATACCTCATTGAGGGAAGTTCTCTGCCCAAAAAGGATATCTTCTGCAGTATGGGGAAACTGAGCACAGGGATCCTGGCAGCTGACCTTTCAGCTCTCTTCTTGGTCACCAAACCCAGACACTCCTCTTGGAGCTCTAGTCTGCTTTGCCCTTCCTTCACTGGAGGCTAGGCTAAGTGACTGCAAAGAAAATTTTGTACCTTTGCACTTTTATAGGGTGGCTACATCTCTCGTTGTTTCTTTCTGGCATAGAGAAATCTCACTTCTTTTCATAGCCTGGCATTTGGGGGTACCTTTTCAGTTCTGGTGCTGTTGGGTGGGGAACCTGGCTTAGGGTTTAGAGCTTTCTCTTCTCAGGAAGAACCGCTCACAGGTGATATTCCTATGGACGTTTTGCTGCCATTCGTGGGAGCTGAGCTAGACCTGTAGTGCCTCTTCACTTCCTGCCAGTCTTGATCTTGATGTAGCTTTCTCTCTCTCTCTCTCTCTCTCTCTCTCTTTTAAATTTAATTTTATTGTTGTTGTATAGCTTTCTCTTTAAGTGCTTCATTAAAAGGCTTCACTCTAGCTATTCTTCAGTTGGTTACTCAGGATGCTTTTTCTATAGTTTAGTTGTCATTCCAGTTTGGTCCTGGGAGGTGCTTAGTGTATATTTCACCTATTCTGCTGCCATCTTGGATTTTCTTTTCTTCTTAAAGAAGACCCTTTAACATTATTTGTAATACTAGTTTGGTGGTAATGAAATTCTTTAGCTTTTTCTTGTCTGGAAAGCTCTTTTTATGTCCTATTATTCTAAATGATAGCTTTGTTTAGGGCAGTAATTTTGATTGTTGGTCCTTGATTTTCATCACTTTTAATATTTTATGCTAGTACCTTGTAGTCTAACAAGTTTCTCTTGAGAAATCAGGTGACAGTTTTATAGGCTCCTTTGTAGATAATTCTTCTTTTCTCTTGCTGCTTTTAAGACACTGTCTTTGGCTTTAACCTTTGTCATTTTAATTATGTGTTTTGGTGTGGGCTTCTTTGGATTCATGTTGTTTGAGACTATTTTCTTTTCCAGGTTAGGGAAAATTTTGTTATTTTTCTCAAAAAGTTTAAAAATTTCTTGATATCTTTTTTTCTCTTTTCAGCACCCACATGACATGAATGTTGGTATGTTTGAAGTTGTCTCAGAAGCTTCTTAAACTATCCTCATTTTTTAAAATTAATTTTTCATGTTCTGATGTCATGTTTTCTTTATTATTTTCCAAACTTCTGATCTTTTAAAAAATTTTATTGTTGTTGTATTACATCCATCCCCTTTTTGCTCCCCTCTGTCCCCCTCCCCACCCTCCCATTCCCCCCAAAGTCAATCCCACCTGTTGTCCATGTCTATCATTCCTTTATACTAGGTTCTTGTCTAAGCTGCTCCCCTTTCTTGCCTCTGCCTCCCTCCCGCCTCCCCCCAACCCCATTCCCCCTGACCACTGAAGGCCTATTCATTGTATTCATATATTTGGTTTTGTTTTGCTTGTTGTTAGTTTTGCTCATTATTGTCCCATAATGGGTGAGATCATATATTTGTTCTTCACTGACTGGCTTATTTCACTAAGCATAATAGTCTCCAGTTCCATCCTTGTTGTTGCAAAGGCTACAAGTTCCTTCTTTCTTTCTGCTATATAGAATTCCATTGTGTAAATGTACCAAAGCTTTTGATCCAGTCATCCACTGATGGGCACTTAGGCTGTTTCCAGCACTTGGCTATTGTAAATAGTGCCGCTATGAACATAGGTGTGCATAGGTTCTTATGAATTGGTGTTTCAGGATTCTTTGGGTATAGTCCAAGTGGAATTGCTGGATCAAAAGGCAGTTCCATTTTTAGTTTTTTAAGGAAACCCCATACTGTTTTCCACAGTGGCTGTACCAGCCTACATTCCTACCAACAGTATATGAGGGTACCCTTTGCCCAGCATCCTCGCCAATACTTGTTGTTTGTTGATTTCCTGATGATTGCCATTCTGACAGGGGTGAGGTGGTATCTTATTGTGGTTTTAATTTGCAACTCTCTGATGACTAGTGATGTTGAGCATTCTTTCATATGCCTCTGGGCCCGTTGTATATCTTCCTCAGTGAGTTGTCTGTTCAAGTCCTTTGTCCATTTTTTAATTGGGCTGTCTGTCTCCCTGGTGTTGAGTCACATTAGTTCTTTATATATTTTGGAGATCAGACCCTTGTCTGAAGTATCATTGGCAATTATGTTTTCCCATACAGTTGGTTCTCTTTGAATTTTGCTGATATTTTTTTTAGCTGAACAGAAACTTTTCAATTTGATATAGTCCCATGTGTTGATTTGTTCTTTGATTTCCTTTGCCCTTGGTGAAGTATCAGTAAACATATTTTTGCGTAGGCTATCCAAAAGTTTATGCCTATATTTTTCTCCAGGACCTTTATGGTGGCAATGATTATGTTTAAATCTTTTATCCATCTTGAGTTTATTTTGGTGTATGGTGTAAGTTGGTGGTCTAGTTTTATCTTTTTGCATGTTGCTGACCAGTTCTCCCAACACCATTTGTTGAAGAGACTGTTTTTACTCCATTGGATGTTCCTTCCCCCTTTGTCAAATATGAGTTATAGAGTCCTGGGTTAATTTCTGGGCTCTCTATTCTCTTCCATTGATCTATATGTCTATTTTTATGCCAGTACTAGGTAGTTTTGATGATAGTAGCCTTGTAGAATTGTATGAAGTCCGGAATTGTGATTCCTCCTACCTTGTTTTTCTTTTTCAAGATTGTGGTGGCTATTCGTGGGTGTTTTTGGCTCCATATACATTTTTGAAGTATTTTTTCTATTTCTGTGAAGTCTGTCATTGGTATTTTCATTGGGATTGCATTGAATATGTAGATTGCTTTGGGTAGTATGGACAATTTAATGATGTTCACTCTTCCCATCCATGAACATGGTATATGCTTCCATTTATTTGTGTCTTCCTTGATTTCTTTCTTCATTGTTCTGTAGTTTTCTGAGTACAGGTCTTTTACCTCCTTAGTTAAGTTGATTCCTAGGTACTTTATTATTCTTGTTGCTATGGTAAATGGGATTTGTTTTTTCCCTTCTATTTCTGTTGTTTCATTATTGGTGTACCAAAATGCTTTTGATTTCTGGATATTGACTTTATACCCAGCTATTTTGCTAAATTTGTTTATTAGGTTCAGTAAATTTTTGGTGGAGCCAATCGGGTTTTGTATGTACACTATCATATCATCTGCAAATAATGACAGTTTGACTTCCTCCTTTCCAATTTGAATACCTTTGATTCCTTTTTCTTCTCTGATGGCTATAGCTAGAACTTCCAAGACAATGTTGAATAGAAGTGGAGAAAGTGGACTACCTTGTCTCGTTCCTGATCTTAGGAGGAAAGCCTTCAGTTTTTGTCTGTTAAGTATGATGTTGGCTTCAGGTTTCTCATAGATGGCCTTTATGATGTTGAGGTATGCTCCCTCTATTCCCATTTTATTGAGGGTTTTTATCATAAATGGTTGCTGTACTTTATCAAATGCTTTTTCAGCATCTATTGATATGATCATATGGTTGTTATCTTTCAATTTGTTGATGTGGTGTATTACATTTATTTATTTACAAATGTTGTACCATCCTTGCATCCCTGGGATGAAGCCCACTTGATCATGGTGTATGATCTTTGTAATATACTGCTGAATCCGATTGGCCAACATTTTGTTGAAAATTTTAGCATCTATGTTCATCAGAGATATTGGCCTGTAGCTTTCTTTCTTAGTTGTATCTTGCCCTGGTTTTGGGATTAGAATCATATTGGCTTCATAGGAAGAGTTTGGGAGTCTTTCCTCTTCCTGAATTTTTTGGTATAGTTTGGGGAGGATAGGAGTTAGTTCTTTTTAAATGTTTGGTAAAATTCACCTGTGTATCCATCTGATCCAGGGCTTTTGTGCTTTGGGAGATTGTGGATTACTTCTTCAATTTCACTAGTTGTTATTGGCCTATTCAGGCTTTCTGCTTCTTCTGGGTTCAGTTTTGGTAGATTATACCTTTCCAGAAATGTGTCCATTTCATCCAGGTTGTCATATTTTTTGTCATACGGTTGTTTGTAGTAATTTCTTACAATCTTTTGTATTTCTGAGGTATCAGTTGTGATTTCCCCTCTTTCAGTTCTGATTCTGTTTATTTGGGTCCTCTCTCTCTTTTTCTTGATGAGTCTGGATAAAGGCTTGTCAATTTTGTTTATTTTTTCAAAGAACCAGCTCCTGGACCTGTTGATTCTTCTAACTATAATTTGAATCTCTGAGTTATTTAGTTCTGCTCTGATCTTGATGATTTCCTTCCTTCTACTTGCTCTGGGCCTTGTTTGTTGTTGCTCCTCTAGTTCTTGCAGCTTTGTGGTTAGGTCGTTTTTATAAACTTCTTGTAACCTTTTTTGGAAGGCCTGTATTGCTATAAATTTCTCCCTGAGAACTACCTTTGCTGTATCCCATAGGTTTTGGGCTATTGTGTGTTCATTGTTTTAGAAAGATGGAAGAGAGACAGGCAGAGAGGGAAAGAGACACCAATGTATGGTTGCTTTTCACCTGCTTCCAGCCACAGACCTAACTGGAGACCTGGTTTGCAACTTTGTTATGTGCCCTGGCTGGGGAATCGAACCTGCCACCTTTGGGTTTGCAGGCCGGCACCTTATCCACTGTGCTACCAGCCAGGGCCTTGTTGTGTGTTCATTGTTATTTGTTTCCAGGTACTTTTTGATTTCATCTTTGATCTCATTTTTGACCCCTTCATTGCTTAAAAGCATGTTATTCAGTCTCCATGAGTTAGAGAATTTTTAGTTTTTTCCCTTGAGATTGGTTTCTATTTTCAAGCCATTGTGATCTGAGAAGATACTTTGTATGATTTCCATTTTCCTGTATTTGTGGAGGCTTGTCTTGTGACATACCATGTGGTCTATCTTAGAGAATGATCCTTGTGCATTTGAAAAGAATGTGTATTTTGCTTCTTTGGGGTAAAAGACTCTGTATACATCAGTTAGGTCCATTTCCTCTAGAGTGTTGTTCAATGCCACAACATTTCTGGGGATTTTTTGTTTGAAAGATCTGTCCATTGTTGATAGTAGGACATTAAAATCCCCTACTATGAGTGTGTTGCTGTCTATGTCTTTCTTCAAGTCTTCCAAGATTTTCCTTATGTATTTCGGAGCTCCAATGTTGGGTGCATATATGTTTATCAGAGTTATTTCTTCTTGTTGGATTGTTCCCTTAAGTATTATGAAATGTCCATCTTTGTCCCTTTTTATGGCCTTCATTGTAAAATCTATTTTATCTGAAATCCGTATTGGTATTCCAGCTTCTTTTTCGTGTCCATTTGCTTGATATATAGTTTTCCATCCCTTCACTCTCCATCTGTGTTGATCTTTTGTTCTGAGGTGGGTCTCTTGAAGACAGCATATATGTGGGTCATGTTGCCTTATCCATTCAGCTACCCTATGTGTTTTGATTGGTCCATTTAATCCATTTACATTTAAGGTTATTATTGATTGATACTTATTCATTGCCATTTTCCCCCTTTGTGTCTGTATTCCTCTTTGGCTTTCTCTGTTTCTTCATTTTATTTGTTTACTTATTTTTATAGCAGACCTTTTAGCATTTCTTGCAATGCTGGTTTGGTAGAGATGTATTCTTTCAGTCTTTTTTTGTTTGGGAAGTTCCTTATTTCTCCTTCTATCTTGAATGAGAGCCTTGCTGGGTAGAGTATTGTTGGTTGCAGACCTTTGTTTACCATGACTTGAAATACTTTTTGCCATTCCCTTCTGGCTTGAATTGTTTCTGTTGAATAATCATTGGTTAGCCTTATTGGAGCCCCTTTGTATGTTATTTGTCTTTTCTCTCTTGATGCTTTTAGAATTCTCTCTTTGTCTTTGAAATTAGGCATTTTAATAATAATGTGCCTTGGTGTTGGTCTATTTGGGTTGATCCTCATTGGGACCCTCTGTGCTTCCTGAACTGGATTAATGTTTTCATTCATCATGTTAGGGAAATTTTCTATCATGACTTTTTTGAACAGTTTTTCCATTCCTTGTTTCTCTTCTCCTTCTGGTATCCCTATGATACAGATGTTGTTACATTTCATGTTGTCCTGCAGCTCTCTTCAGTCTTGTTCAGCCTTTTTTTATTCTCTTGTACTGTCTTGGAGTATTTGTCTACATTATCCTCCAATTCGCTGATCTGGTCCTCTGCTTCCTCTAGCCTACTGTTGGTTCCTTCTGCTGTATTCTTCAATTCAGAAATTGTATTCTTCATTTCCTCCTGGCAAATATTGATAGTTTCTATGTCCTTTTTCATGCTGTTGTGGTTCTCAGTCAGTTCTTTGTAACCTCCCTGGAGTTCTTTGTTATTTCCCTGGAGTTCTTTGTAGTTCTCCTGGAGTTGTTTATAGTTTTCTTTGATGTGGCTGAGCTCACTGAGGTTCTCTATCATCATTCTTTTGAATTCTTTATCTGATAGTTCAGGTGCCTCTGTTTCATTTTGTGGTCTTTCTGGGGATTCTTCCTTTCCTTTTGGTGATGGACTGATTTTTTTTTCCCCCCATTTTGGGTGTCTGTTCTTGCTTGCTTTTTATTTTATTTTTTGTTCTTTCCTTGGGTTAACCTGCTTTGCTTCCTTGCCTTAGTTGAGCACTGTTCTGTGATAGGAGATTGGTGGAGGTCAACATTGCTGTTTCCCAGATTTTCTCCACTTGCTGTTCTTGGTGTGTCCTTTATTTGGGCTGTCTTGTTGTATTCTAGACCTGTGGGCTTTTAGCAGAAAAAATAAAACAAAACAAAACAAATCAAAAAACAAAAAACCAAAAGGAAAAATAAAAATAAAAATGATAATAATAAGAAAAGGTGTAGCCTTAATAATCTCTGATTGGTCCAGATGGAGCCTGGACCTGAGGGCTTTTTAGCAGAGAAAAAAAAAAAAAAAAAAAAAAAAAAAGAAAAAAGAAAAAAAAGGGAGAAAGTCACAAGACAAAGATAAATGAATATTAATACAAAAAGGGTTTAGGTGTCTGTTCAACCTTTATGATCTCTGTTTGGTACAGGTGGAGCCAGGACCAGTGGGCTTTATCAGGGAGAAAAGAAAGAAGAAAAGAAAAAAGAAAGGGGTGGGAGAAAGTCACAAGGCAAAGATAAATCAATATTAATAAAGAAAGGATTTAGGTGTCTGTTCACCCTTTATGACTTCTGATTGGTCCAGATGGAGCCAGAACCTGTGGGCTTTATTTGGAAGAAAAGAAAAAAGAAAAAAAAAAAAAAAGGTGGGGAAAAAAAAAGAAAAAGGAAGGAAGAAAAGAATAAAGAAAAGGTTTAGGTGGCTGGGGGGGAAGGGACGAATACTTAGATTAAGGACTGGGAATGGATTGTAGCCAGAGAGTGAGTAGACTTTAATTCAAGAGTAGGGGAAGGGTCTTGGGTATTAGGTGGATTGAGGTAGGCAGGGGGGATTAAGAATATGTGAGAAGTAACTTTTGAAAAGGGTATGTTGGGGATTAATAGCTCCTATAGTTCTCGGTATAACTCAGGTGCTTGAGATTAGCAGCAATCCCTTTCCTGAGGCTGCCTCTTTTTCTTGGTCAGGTCTTTGCAGTCTATAGTCTAGCCAGTCTTGGCATAGCAGGGCCTCTGATTGTCACAGTCAGGGCTGATTCTGAGTGTCAGCCCCCAGGTAGGCTGGGCCTTCAGTAGCCTAGCTGGGTTTTAGGGCTGCCGGTATTCTGGAGCCTGCAGGGTGTCTCCTCCCACTCCTGGTGGAGGTTCCTGCCCGCAATGAGCTCCCAACACCCCTGCAGGCAGCCTGCAACCTCCCTGGTCCTTGTGATAACTGACCCCGCCCCCGCAGTTCCCGGAGGAGGCAGTGCCCGTCCACCAACAGTGCCCGGGGTTGCCAACACTGCCCAGCTCCCCCGGGGTGAGCGCCAATCCTCCAAGCCAACCAGCTCTCCGAGGAGTCCTTTACGTGGCCTCTGTGATCTGCGGCCTTTGTCTTGGGCAATGGGCGGGTCAATTGTCCCTGCTACTAGTTCCCAGCTCTCAGTTTGGAGTTTCAGCAGAGCCTGGGGGCCTGTGTGGTTGCACAGGGCTGGGCATCGCCCCTCGCAGGGGCTTTGAGCTGCTGTTTCCCAGGTGGCTCAGCAGCACCATTTTCGGCTCTCTTGCCGCCGGCTGGTGCACCTCCCTGCTCCCCCACTCCTGCTCCCCGCAGGACTCTTCTCCTCTGCCTCTGGTCCTGTGAGGAGCTTCCTCTCCCTGTTGCCGGAGTGAGTCTCTCACACAGTCCCTCCCCTGCAGGAGTTCAATTCCTGGTTCCCTACAGCGTTTGCCCTTGCTGCCCACACTTCACTGCTCAGACTTCTAGTCTCCAGGGAGCCCAGAGCTGGCCTCAGTCAAATGCGCACCTCTGTGCAGAGCTGCCCCTGTCCAGAGCCGACCTCGGCCCGCCAGTCAGTCGGGAACTGCCTCACCTACTCTCCTGCTGGTCTCTGCTGCCTCTGGGCTGTGGTCCTCTGTGTCCAGATGCTGACCGCTCCAATTCTTAGGGTCCTGAAGACGTCTCGTGCTCCCTATCTTGTCATCTAGCTGCTCTGGTACTCGAGAACACCATCAGCATTGCTCTCTACTCTGTCGCCATCTTTCCTCTCCAGCTTCTCCTACGCTGGGTTCCAGTGGAGGGAGGACAGAGAGGACTGGAGACCCGTGGGGTGAGTTTGCATTGGTGCCTTGGAGGACAGGAATGTGGAAGCAGCTGTGGGGATCCCGGTGCTGACTCATTGAACACACCTGGGGCTGATTGCACTGCACCAAGCAGTTCCATCCCAAAGTTTTTTGATCCAATCATCCACTCATGGGCACTTAGGCTGTTTCCAGCACTTGGATATTGTAAATAATGCTGCTATGAACATAGGTGTACATAGGTTCTTATGAATTGGTGTTTCAGGATTCTTTGGGTATAGTCCAAGTAGTGGAATCGCTGGGTCAAAAGGCAGTTCCATTTGTAGTTTTTTAAGGAAACCCCATACTGTTTTCCACAGTGGCTGCACCAGCCTACATTCCCACTAATAATGCACAAAAGCATTTTTGTATACCAATAATGAAACAATGGAAATAGAAGCAAAAAAACAAATCCTATTTACCATAGCAACAAGAAAAATAAAGTACCTAGGAATAAACTTAACTAAGGAGGTAAAAGACCTGTACTCAGAAAACTATAGAACAATGAAGAAAGAAATGAAGGAAGATACAAATAAATGGAAGCATATACCATGTTCATGGATGGGAAGAATTAACATCATTAACATGTCTATAGTGCCCTAAGCAATCTACATATTAAATATAATCCCAATTAAAATACAAATGACAGACTTCACAAACTTCTGATTTGATCCTCTTTTTTTCATCTACTTTAGTGTTGATTCCCTAATATATTCTTCATTTCTGACTGATTCTTTCTTATGTTTCCTGTCTTTTATGTTTCCCGTCTTTTATGTTTCCCATCTATTTGTTGAAGTTCTAAGTTCAGCTACTCTTCTTCTAAGGTTATTGAGCATCCTTACAATCAATGTTTTGAACAATACATTTGGTTGTTTGTTTCCATTTTGTTTGTTCTTTTACGGGAGTTTTGTTCCATCCCTTTTTTTGGGGGCGGAGGCTTGTTTAGTTGTTTCCTTATTTTGTGTGCCTCAATATATACATTTTTCCTGTTTATTAAGTAGAGCTGCTATGTCTTCAAGTCTTAATAAATGGCCTTATGTAGTATGTGTCTAATAGGGTCTAGTAACACAGTCTCACTGGGCAATGAAGTTGGGAGCTCCAAATATACCCTGCTGTGTGGGTTGTGTGCACACTCCTATTATAGGTGATCCTTGATTACTTTTGGGGAGTCAATGGGAGTGATTTACCTTCAGACCAATTTGCTGGGAAGCCTGACCACAGCCACCATAGATAATCAGCTATTCAGGGGCTGACCCTTTGGGGCAGAACTCACTTTAGTGGAGCTCAGGTACCTACTGAGTCCACCTCTTCAGTGTGTTGCTCATAGAGGTGCTTTAGTGGTTTTTCAGTGTGTCTGAAGCTGTATGTGTACTGGCTTTGGGGCTTCCTGGGAAGTGCAGGACTAGGTCAACTGCTGCTTGTGTCCTACCCAGGACTACCCAGCATGAGGTGCAAAGTGATTTGCATATTGCTGCTACTTGTGCTGGGCTTGGAGGTGTTTGGGAGAGGACAAGCTGTGAACCAAGTTTGGCTGCTACCAGTGCCATGTCTGGAGCCACTTAGCAAGGGGTATGGGGCACATTGAGGCCAGATGCCACTTGTTTAAGAGATTTTAGGAAAGGCCAAAGTATGAAGCTATTATGGAAAAGCTACTAGAAACAACTTGTGCAGACCCGAAAGTTGGTAGCTTGGGGGTCTCTTGGAGTCACCATGGTAGAGAAAACAGTTTGAGCCAGGCTAATGGGGACTCACATATTGTGCCCACTTGCAGGCTCTGTGGGAATAGGGTTCAGTAAAGGAACAATGGTTTCTATCTTGGAGAAAAATGTCCCCGCATTTCTCACCCTGGTGCTAAATAGTTCAATTCTTTCCCTTGTGTTCCTAGAGCATTTTGAGTTGGGGAGCTCAGAGTGGATCAGTCCAAAAAAGTTTTGCTATGGCCCCTTAAAGAGGAATGACTGGGACTCATGCAGCCTTCTGTCTCACTTATCCACAATCCCCACTGTTTTTTACAGCTAAAAGTTAGGGAGACTTCTCTTCCTTGTACCCCTGGCCTGTGGGGTCTGGCTTCTCAGTGGGGGCCTCCATTGCAGCAGAAATGTCCCTCCCAGTTTTTATCTGCTGCACAGGGGACTAGCCTGTTGTGCTTCCCATTTCTCCTACTAGTGTGTTCGTGACCTCCTCTTTAATTTCTTAATTATAGGACTTCTGTTCAGCTAGATTTCAGGCAGTTCTGAATTATTGGTTCTGTAGTTTAGTTGTAATTTTGATATCTACAAAGTTTTTAAGCCTCTCATAATTTTTTTCTACAAGCGATTATTTTAACCACTGCCATTATATGTTATACTATTTTTCCTGATTCATGTCATTTCTCTGGTTTTGGATTTTATTTCATTATGTTTATTGGCTTATTTAGGAACTATTGCTTACCCAGATGTCTGCACTTTTGAAAAACTTGAATTGCTCCCAATTTTGGGCAGTTCAAAGATTACTGGATTTTATTTGATATCTTTCTTAGTTGGGTTTCATTTGAAACTTTTGTTTCATTGATCTCTATTAAATAAAGATGCTGACTGTACTTAACTGAATATTTTTCTCTTGGCAGTGGAACAAGGCTAAAGGTAATTCTTGTTAATTCTTCCAACCAAGTTATTCATTTATCTGGATTTAATTTGAGATGATGTTTAGTCTCTACAAAGAGGTTAGTACTGAACATTTTTGTGTTACTTGCCTGAAATGTTCTTTCATGGGCTGACGTAGTGCTGCTATTTAGAGTGTGGGAATCTTGCAGTAGGGAACTGGTTTTCTGTGAGACTCTGGCTGGATTTTTATTTTCTTTTCTACTCTTAGATTGTGTTTAATATTTCTGTCACTTATAATTTGATTTTCCTCCTGAAAATGAAAAAAATGTAACAATGGTAATTTTTTTTTCTTTAATGAATTTAAGGGCCATCCCTCAGAATGTGAGCTGCTTTGTCTTACAGAAATGGTTTACTATGGAACCATAGATGTAACTGCCAATATAGTTTCTTTTGAATAGATTCCATGAAAATTTTTAATTTGAGGGCAAATTCTCCATTTTTTGGTGTGTGTCATTGTGGTTTATAAGTTTATTTTCCCCCATCCTTGCTTGAATAAGTCTTCTGGGATTTGGGACATTCTTTATTTCTTTTTCTTTGAGTGTGTGTATGTACATCATTGTGGTTGTAGTTAAAGTCACTTTAGGCATGATATATTGGTATATCACAAGAGCCTTTGCAATTGTAGACTTCATTTAGATGATGATAGTTTTGCAGACTTTTCATTTCTTTTACATAAAAAACTGTATATTATAGGCAAGATGGTGTCTTGATACTCAATAAATCCTAATTCCTATCAATTTGTAAAAACGTTTATTTTGATAGTTTATGTGAAGGTTGTTATAGGGGTACATGAAATGGTGTAAATGTAGCTGGTCAGGTAACAAGTGTTTATACAGATGACTGTGTAGTGTTATACTTACTAGTTGGGGAAAATGAAACATATGCATAGGAAACAATTGTCAAACAAAAAATAATGCTATGTATATATTGGAATCAGGTTGGGTATCATAAAATGGTAATTCTGTGATGATACTATATCATTTATGTAAACTTTCTTTTACTTGGTATGCTTTTGGTGCATTGCAGAATACTGCTTAACTAACAACTTTATGTATCTTACTAAGAATGCATACTAAATAGTATTATAATTCAGATGTTTCTGGTGCTGTGCAATTAATTAATCAACCAATTTGAGCTTTTCTGTGATAAATACTGAGTTATCTAATTTCAAAAGTTACTGAGGTAGCAAACCCTATTAATCATGTTTGGCTTTTCAACAGTGTACAAACTATTGATATTCATGGAAATATTTTCTAAAACTTGTTACATAGTAATGAGTATCAACACTTTAATAATTACATTTAATAGAACCACAGGACATTGATGTATGACCTTGGGTAAGGCACTTAGTTTCTCAAAATCTCTTTTTTTTCAATAGTAATTAAAATAAGATAATTAAATTTCCTTCTTGTAGTTCTCATGAGTCTTAAGTGAGATAACACACACAAAGCACCAGCATAGTTCCTGGAACAGAGCAAGTGCTCTGTACATGTTAGTTATTATTATTATTACTGTACATTACCTCTATTAGTTGACTTTATGAAGTGTTTGGGCTAAGTATTAGTTTTGATTGGTTAACATATTTGTAGGGAGGCCCCTTGCTGTATTGAAATTTATAGGAATTTCTTTGGAGTCTTGCTGAGATATGTAATTTTTCTGGTTTGTTTTGTTCTTTAAGTATATTTTATTGATTATGCTGTTACAGCTGTCCCAAACTCTTTTCCCTTTGTTCCCCTCCACCCAAGACCTCCATTCCCTCCTTTAGTCCTATCCTCCCTTAGTTCATGTCCATGGGTTGTGCATATAAGTTCTCTGACTTCATCATTTCCTCTATTATTCTTCACTTTTCCCTGTATATCTTGTACCCATCAATTATGTTTCCTAATCCCTGCATCATTTTCCCATTTCACCCCATTACTGTTCCCTCGTGATGACCTTCCCAATGATCCCTATACCTATGATTCTGGTCTCATTCTGGTTGTTCGCTTAGTTTGTTGTTTTTATTTTATTTTTTTAAGGTTCTGTTGTTGATAGTTTGTTGTCTTTTTAATGTTCATAGTCTTTATCTTCATTTTCTTAAGTAAGTCCTTTTAACATTTCATACAGTAATGGCTCAGTGATGATGAACTCCTTTAGGTTTACCTTGTCCAGAAAGCACTTTATCTGCTCTTCCATTCTAAATGATATCTTTGCTGGATAGAGCCATCTTGGTTATAGATCCTTGCTTTTCATCACTTTGGATACTTCTTGCCAGTCCCTTCTTGTCTGCAAAGTTTCTTTTTCTTTTTTTTTTTTTTTAATTTTATTGTTGTTGTATTACATCCATCCCCTTTTTGCTCCCCTTGCAAAGTTTCTTTTGATAAATCAGCTGGTAGTCCTATAGGTACTCCTTTGTAGGTAACTCTCTTATTTTTCCATGATGCTTTTAATATTCTTTCTTTATCTTTAATCTTTGGCATTTTAATTATGATTTGTCTTGGTGTGGTCCTCCTTGGGGATAGCTTATTTTGGACTCGCTCTGCTTCCTGGACTTGTATGTCTATTTTCTTCACCAAATTTGGGAAGTTTTCTTTCATAATTTTTTCATACAAGCTTTCAATTTTTTTGCTCTTTCTCTTCTCCTTCTGGTCCCAGAATGGGACCAGAATCATAGGTACAGGGATCATTGGGAGGGTCATCACATGGGAACAGTAATGGGGTGAAGTGGGGAAATGATGCAGGGATTAGGAAACATAACTGATGGGTACAAGATATACAGGGAGAAGTTAAGAATAATAGAGGAAAGGGTGAAGTCAGAGAACTTATATGCACAACCCATGGACATGTATGATTTGGCTGTTGGCATGGTTAAAGTTGCCCCAGAGGTTTCTATATCTCTCCTCATTTTTTTTCAATTCTTGTTTCCTCTTTCTTTACTTTTTAATTTCTTCCCTATGTTTTAAATCATTGATTTGAACCCTGTTTTCCTTCCCAATGCTCTTGGTTTTATGTATATTTTCCTTCATGTCACTTAGCCTAGTCTTCACAACTTCCCTTCTGTATTTATTATATTTAAGCATGCCTGTCAAGTGTGTGAGTTGCGTTATCATCAGTGTTTTAAAGTATGCATATGTCAGGCTGGCTATTTGTTTGTTAAACTGTCCATTTCTTTGTTGCTTAGTTTGCCCACTGGGACCCTGAATTGTTTTTTTTTTTTTTTTGAGCCATATTTCTCTGTCTCCTCATCCTAATAAGCTCCTGTGTTTGCCTTTTTGTCTTAGGTAGAGCTGTCATACCTGTTACATTGTAATGGGTGGAGCCTTGGGTATTCATCAGTATAGGTAGTCCATTTCACTAGGTTGTGGTGCTGTGTGTTGGGGAGGGGTCTGAGCGGGAACAGTGCTGCTTGCCCAGCACTTGCCCCTTTTCCATGCATACCTTCTGTTTGTAATTGGCTCTTCTCTAGTTGTTGTCCTGGTCATGGTTCCCAGAGTGGGTGGGTCTGTGGACGTTCCAAGACTGTGGGGGGCCTCTAAACATACAGACTACTGAGAGACATGCAGTTTCTTCCTCTGCCAAGCCCCCACTGGTTTTCATAGAAGCAATGTGGCTTTATTTCCCACCCCCAGTGATGGATCCTTGAGCTGAGTGGTCTGGTCTGGGGCTGGGAGCACTCCCCAAGTGTCCCTATTGTGACTGCATTTACTGCTGGGCAGCCACAGCTGCTCTCCCACTGCAGCTGCAGCACCACTAAACTGCTCCACCAAACTGCTTCCTCTTTGTCTTGACTCTACCCCTCCTACCTGTCTAGATGAGTATTTCCTTTTTATATCTTTTGTTTATTGGACTTTTTGTATAACTCGAGATTTCTGAGATTTCTGGTTGTCTCTAGTTTTGAGGTAGATGTATTCATTTCTGGTTGTGGAGGGAAATGCAGCGTGTTTATCTATGCCTCCATCTTGGATTCTCTTCTAGGTATGTAATCTTGCATGTAGAAAGGTATCTTACAGGTTAGAAATGCTGTATCCACACCCTGAGGGAAAAAAGAGAAAAAGAAAATACCAGTATGAAGTATCACTGTGAGAATCTAAATTGTTGTGCATATGACATGTACAAACCCTATGAAATGGAAGGTATGACTGTGGGAAAACCATTGAAGTAATAGGAGGGGTTTTCACAATACCCATAGAAAAAGTTGAGCAACAAGCCATAATAATGTAAAACTTTGGCCCATTTGCTGAACACACTTCAGTTAATTGTCACAGTGAAGGAAAGAGGTATGATAATGGAAATGCCCACAAAACAAAGCACACAAATAATTTAAAAAGATACTTATTAGAGAACTGGCTCTTGAATATGTTTCTTAACTAATGCTATAAAGTAGAAAGAGACTCAAAAAATTCTTCAGAATATAATAGAAATCCCCCATTCAGATAAAGGAGAGCCAGATTGGGAAACTAAAAACTTGAGTGTTAATTCTAGTTTTGCTATTGATGGGCTTTATGGCTTTGGACAAGTCCCTTAACCTCTTTAGGTTTTAGTTTTATTGTCTGTAGCAAATTAAGTTTTCCCAAGACCCATTTAGCTCTAATATTCCTCGCATATAATTCTGAAATGTATACACTTTTTATATCTTATTGTGGAAAAGTTTAAAGTCACATAAAAGTAGAGAGAATACTATAGTGGCTCTTGAGGTACATATAATCCAACTCAGGAATGACCATAGCAAATTTTATTTTGTTTACAATTCTACCTCTTTTTCCTCTCTGTAGCATTTTAAAAGCAAATTTTAGACTTCATATTCCTTTATTTCTAAATATTTCAGAATGTATTTGTAAGAAAAGAACTTTTTTTTTTTCAAAAGCATAAATACCCAATTGTATCCCATGTAAATAAAAAATAATTTTAATTTGTTGATATCATCAAATGTGTAGTTGGTGTTAAGATTTTCCCAAGTCACTTGCTCATCTTTATACAGTTTGTTAATTTTATATGGATCCTATTTAAATCCAATTATTACAATTGATTGATATGTTTATTAAACCACCTTTAATTTATAATTCCCCCTCAATGTCTTTTTTTCTTGCAGTTTATTTGTTTAAAATGCCAGTTTATTTGTGCTGTTGGGTAGTTCGAAATTCACTGCTGACATTGCCATGTTATTTAAATTATTTATTGTCTCTTATAAATTGACCCAGCTATAGCCTTGCTCAGGTTTTAACATTTGCTGTTTTTGTGGTGTTAACTGTCATTAATGATGATTGCCTAGACCTATTAATTCATTAGGAGTTACAAAATGATGATACCCTTGTTCTGCCATTCCTTCTTCATATAGTGGTTGGAAATTTTTTATAAAGGGAATCTTTCCCTCATCAACTACTTGATTACCCTGAGTTATAGTTAATTTAATAAAGGCAGGATAGATGTAAATTCTTTCCATCCATCAGGGTGATTTAAGATGAAAAAATTATCATTATAAACTCATAGAATTTAACAAGTTTTATGTGTTTCAGTCCATTGAAACTATTAACTTTACTGATACTCAAAATGGCCCCATCTTTGGCCAATAGGAGCTTTATCACATTGGCTTCTGCATCATTGTGATGACCAATAGTCTTTGATAGCTTTCCTGATTTCTGGTATAATAAGATAGCTAGGTACACTCTGTACATTTCCTGTTCCATCTGGAATCAACCATTTCCCCCCAAAATCTTAATACCTTTTAGTATAATACCTTAAAGTATAGTCTCGAAATGGTATTTAGAGTCTATAGTCTGGATATTAGGGATACTCATTGTTACTGGGTTAATTTTTGCTTCCAGGCCTTTTCAGAGGAAAGATAAGAAAATAAATATAGTATTAAAAAAAAAATGTACCTGGATGTAATCATTTATCATTTTAATACATAAACAATTTACACATCAGAAAATGAGCAGAGAAAGAAAAAATGTCCAGATACATTTTGAAGGATTATATTATTTATTGTTAAATATTTTATTACATTTTGTTCTCTTTTTATGTGGATAATCCATTGTTGGAGTTTTTGTAGCTGCTGAAATGATAGCATCTAGCTAATAATCATGACATCAACTTTAGACATAGCTGTTTTGTTTTTGAATTTATTACCAGAGTTGGTCCTAGTCTGCTTGGAACCCTCCTTCTTTTCTTTCCCTTTATTGACTAGGTTTTTATCTTAAAGAAACTATGTTTACCAGACAGACTGGGGAGGTGAGGGTAATAAGTAAAATGGAATGTAAAGAGGCCCAGAGGAATCAAAGAGCCTTGTATATTTTGATGACAGCTATACTAAGTGTTTTAGGGTAATAGCAGGAGATGACCTATGGAGTAGTTAGGGGGCCAGGGAACAAATGACTCAGTATGTCATACTAAGGTGCTATTATTTTTAGTCTGCAGGCAATTTAATGAAAAGTTAATAAGGGAAATGTCTTGATCAGAATCACATACTCAAAAGATATTTATAGCTACATGAAGAATAAGCTGAGGCAGGGGACCAATAAGTAAACTATTGCCGGGCACGAAGGTTTAGATGGATTTGTGAGTTATTTGGCAGATCAGATAATGAAAAATTAATGATCAATTAGATATGGACACAAGCTGAAAGAGAAGAGTACAAGATGACTCATAGGGTTATGGATTTTTGCAAATGTATGAGTGATATTTCATTCATTGGAACAGTGAATGTGGAGAAGGACTGGCCTGGGTTGGTGGAATTTGAGTGTGACTGAAGTTGCATAATGAGTTCTGTTTAGGTCATCTTCAATTTGAGCTATGTTGAACTTCTGGTGGAGACATTTATACATGCACAGACAAATATCTTTGTGTTTAAGGGCCCAAGGCTAGGTGAAAATCCTATCTCTGCTACTTCTTATTAAGTCCAACCTTGGACTGGAAACCTAATCTTCTAAGCCTGTTTTTATAATTGTAAAAAGGGATAATGGTACTTAACTCATAGGGTTGTTGTGTGACTTGTATGGTCTAAGGGATAAAATTTAATAGAGTGCCTAATACACAATGCCTTATTAAGTGTTGTTGTTATTCCAGATATGGGTGCTTTCAATATCTTGCTTGGGTCACAGATGGATGAGATGCAGCAGTGAGAACACAGAGAATGAGAAGAGAGGGGACTAGTAGTATGGACTACTAGAGAATGTCAACAGTTGAACCTAGGAAATTTAGTTGTCTGGACCTTCCCCCTCTTTCCTTCCTATATCCTAACTAAGCATGTTATTTCAGGTATTACTGGAGGAAGTATAGTTTAATCTTTGCTAGACAAAGGATGTGTTAAGTAAGATAAGTGTTAATTCTATTTCCTAAGCTTGTTTATTTACTCAACACACATTTACTGTGATATTGATGGACATTGTAGGTGCTGAAGATACTTTGAAAAACAGACACTTAGTCACAGCTCTTGTGATGCTTATGTTCTAGAGGAGAGTCAGATATTCATCCAAAAAACAAAAATATCACTAAGTGACAAGTGCTATAGAGAGAAAAAATATACAAAATGGCAGAGCTTTCCTGGGAGGTTTTTTTTTTTTTTTTTAAATGATTTGGTGGCCAGGGAAGGCTTCTTTGAGTAGTAGCCAGCCATGTGAATTCTAATTAGTGCAAATGCCTCAGGATGGGAATAAACAGAGGATAGTAAGAAGTCCAGAGGAACTTGAAGGCAGTGGGAAAATTGATGAGAATAAGGCTGGAGAGCAGGCAGTAATGAAGTCCTGAAGGACTCTGCAAGCCAGGATAATTAGTTCAGATTGCTCTAGGTGACTGACTTGGAAGGCCTCTGGAAAGTTTTAGGTGGGAAAGTAGTGCATTGCATTCTGATTCACATTTTAGAAAGATCACTGTGATCTCAATAGGCAGTCATGGAGTAGGGGGACCAGAAACAGGAACCTAATGAAGTAGTCTAGCTGGAACATACTTTATTTTGTTCTCTTATTTTTGGGCCACATACTTTATTTTGTTCTCTTATTTTCGGGCCAAAGCCCTATTTTGAAGCTGCCAGTTGCTTGGAAGTCTTAAAAGTATCCTTGAATTGATCCCCTGCAGGAGAATTGTCCTGATAATTCAAGGTGTGGTATGGGTTCCAACTGTTTCTTAGCTAAGGGTACATGAATGGGGTTCTAAGAATATAAGCATATGTTCAATTACTTTCTTCTAGGGAGAGCTCATAACTTATTACCAGTTTATCAGAGAGACCTTAGACCTCCAAAAGATTAACCTATGGATCAATGGAGTGTTGAGAGCTGTGGGAGGTGTCATAGGCATTACAAAAAACAAAAGCACTAATAGAGCTCTTGCTTTAATAGTTCATAAGTTACGGAGAAAAATGAAGTGCAAAGTTAGACATAAAAAGAAAAATGACTGAAAGTAAAAGTGGGCAGGCCAGGTCATCTAGTGTTTAGGGCAAATTAAAAGATAAAATATGTTTTCTCTTTAGCTTCCTTCTTTTGAATTTTACTTGTAAGTCTGGAAATGCAAGTTTTAGTATATACTTTAATGTTCATAAAAACCACAAGATGGCGATGTTGCTTGTTAAAATGAATGTGTGTACTAGGAGGGAGTGAAGTGTGGGTGGGGCTGGGGGAGAGAGGAGGTGAAAGGGGTTTGGGGATGAAGAGGGGGGAAAGAGAAAGAGAATGAGAGGTATTTCTATTTGATTTTTAACAACCTCTTTAGATTTCCTTACCTCCTTACTTGAATATAAAACAGAACTGGCATGCTTAAGTTTTTCCCTTTATTTTAGATTTTAATCAGTTGTTTTGGAATGATAAAGTTTGAAATTAAAAAGAATGATGTGGCCCTCATGCTTACCAGTGTTTCAACTCTTTATTAAATTATTAATAAATAATTTGGTCTTCATATGGTCAACAGAGTAGTCTTTGCAAAATACAATTTTGATGTTATTTCCCTGATTAAAAATTTTTTATTTATTGTCATAAATATTTGTTAATAGTACTGGTAGTCAGTATTCAAATAGTGTAAGACAAAAATAATAAATTTTGACTCATACTATAAAAATATATAATATATATATTTAATAATATTTTATTTTTTTGTTATTACACTTGTCCCAATTTTCCTCCCTTTGTCCCCCTCCACCCAGTATCCCGTTTCCTCCAGCTGCCCTGCTTAGTTCATGTCCGTGAGTCATACAAATACGTTCTTTGGCTTCTCTGTTTCCTTTGATCTTCTTAACATCCCCGTCTATTCTGTAATCACCAATGTGTACTTTTTTTTTCTTTCACATCCAGACAATTTACCATTTAATTACTGCCTTCTGTCAGCTTCTCAAATCATGTTAATACAAACTTTTCTTTTCATTGTTCCAAAATGCCTACATTAAAGAATTACTCTTTTAAGTAATATGAATTACAAGATTACCAAATACATGCAGAAGTACATTTATATCCATACATATATTTTTTTAAAATTTTATTGTTGTTGTATTACATCCATCCCCTTTTGCTCCCCTCTGTCCCCCTCCCCACCCACCCATTCCCCCCAAAGTCAATCCCACCTGTTGTCCATGGTTCCTTTATACTAGGTTCTTGTCTAAGCTGCTCCCCTTCTTTGCCTCTGCCTCCCCCCTCCCCCCAACCCTGTTCCCCCTGACCACTGAAGGCCTATTCCTTGTATTCATATACTTGG
>PVIW01013628.1:0-26642 GCA_004026585.1 Noctilio leporinus | reverse complement strand
ATATATAAAGAACTAATGCGACTCAACACCAGGGAGACAGACAGCCCAATTAAAAAATGGGCAAAGGACCTGAACAGACAACTCACTGAGGAAGATATACAAAGGGCCCAGAGGCATATGAAAGAATGCTCAACATCACTAGTCATCAGAGAGATGCAAATTAAAACCACAATAAGATACCACCTCACACCTGTCAGAACAGCAATCGTCAACAAATCAGCAAACAACAAGTGTTGGCAAGGATGTGGGGCAAAGGGAACCCTGGTGCACTGTTGGTGGGAATGCAGTTTGGTGCGGCCACTGTGTAAAACAGTATGGAGTTTCCTCAAAAAACTAAAAATGGAATGCCTTTTGATCCAGCGATTCTATTACCAGGACTATATCCAAGGAATCCTGAAACACCAATTCATAAGAACCTATGTACACCTATGTTTATAGCAGCACTATTTACAACAGCCAAGTGCTGGAAACAGCCTAAGTGCCCATCAGTGGGTGATTGGATCAAAAAACTTTGGTACGTTTACACAATGGAATACTACACAGCAGAAAGAAAAAAGGAACTCCTAACCTTTGCAACAACATGGATGCAACTAGAAAGTATTATGCTTAGTGAAATAAGCCAGTCAATGAAGGAGAAATACCCATGATCTCAGCCATTACAGGACAATAATGAACAAAACTAACAACAAGCAAAACAGAACCAGATACATGAATACAATGAATAAGCCTTCAGTGGGCATGGGGAAGGGGTTGGGGGATGGTGGAGGAAGAGGCAAGGAAGGGGAGCAGTTTAGACAAGAACCTAGTATAAAGGAACATGGACATGAATAACAGGTGGGATTGACTTTGGTGGGGAATGGGTCGGTGGAGAAGAGGACAGAGGGGAGCAAAAAGGGGATGGATGTAATACAACAACAATAAAATTAAATGAAAAATAAAAAAGACTTGTGCACAGCCTAAATAAATAAATAAATCTACTGTTTAAGATGGAAAACTCCAGAAAGAATAAATTGTAGTTCCAGTAGCTTAAAATAAACTTGAGTTGTATTATTGGAGGGGGCAGGATCTAACTCAAAATTTCATTTTTTACTATGGGTTTGACACTGTCTCTAGGACAACTTTCACAAAAGTTAGTTCTTCAATACACCATTTCTGTGATGTATTTTACAAAAATAGCATTCCAGAATAAAATAAGTATTAAAGAAGAAAAAAATCTGCTTAATTTTGCTACAATATGTCTAAAATACTATCATTTAACATGTATTAATTATGTAAGCCATTGGCATATTTTAAATATCTTGTATTCACTCTTCAAAATCCAGTATGTACTTTAAATATGTGTAAAAATATGTATGGGTGTAAATGTATTTTTGCATGTGTTTGGTAATATTGCAATTCATATTACTTAAAAGAGTAATTCTTTAAACAAATGAATTAATGTAGGTATTTTGGAATAATGAAAAAACCTTTGTATTAATATGATTTGAGAAGCTGACAGAAGGCAATAATTAAATGGTGAAATGTCTGGATGTGAAAGGGAAAAACAAGTACACATTGGTGGTTACAGAATAGACAGGGGGATGTTAAGAACAAAGGAAATAGAGAAGCCAAAGAACTTATATGTATGACTCATGGATATGATCTAAGGAGGGCATTGCTGAAGGAAACGGGGTACTGGGTGGAAGGGAGCAAAGGGGAGAAAATTGGGACAACTGTAATAGCAAAATAAATAAAGTATATTAATTTTAAAATTATTAAAATATAAATGAATAAATAAATGCCTCTCTGTGCAATCCCAGTGAGGGAGAGACTCTCTGAGTGTTGCTAAGGCAAGCAAAACTGCCTTCAGCTTGAGAAACCCCCAAATTAGTCAGACACCTCAAGATTTCCTCAACTAGAAATAAAAACCTCTTCTTAAAGAACTCCTAAATTGTCTGCTCCAGAGTCAGCAACAATCTTCTAGGCTTCAGCAACCTAAAAGTGTCCTCTCCCTGAGAGACACCCTATGCTCTCAATTGGAGAGCCCTTGGTTTCCACATTGAAACTCCTCACTCATATTCTCAGCCTGAGTGATGTCTTGCTTGACAATCTCGAAGATTTCAGCTCTTTGCACAAGTAATTTTCAAATAACTTAGTAATAGCCTCTAACTCCACTCATATTACAATCATCAATTCTTCTTCTTAATTTATTATTTATTATTGTTTTATTAGTTCTCCCTATTCCTGCCCCCAGTGCTCTCCATCACCCTGCCCATGCCACCGGCACCCGCCACTCCCGCCCCCACCCCAACACCGTGATCCTCATTTCTTTTTAAAAGGAAAAAAAAATGTGCCTTTCCCTAAGACCCCAAACTGTAACCTACTTTGAAATTACCTCCACTATCTTTTACCTCAAAACACCACCCTCAGTAAAACTGCACCTTAAATTCACTGCTTAACACTGAAGGTCTTTATAGTCTTCCTTCAGGAGAAACTGAAATCCAGGCAAACTACTAACAACAGTAAAAAGAAACTTCTCAAACATTCAAGGCTGATTTGGTCATGCCCACAAAAAACCTGTACCCTAATCAATACTTCTCCCAGAGACCTCCAGGCCCTTTTTTCATCTGACCACCCCCATGCCTTTCCTCCAGGACAAATAAGCAAAGGATGGAAAAGAGAAGTAACTTAATTCCAGGAAACATTCTTGAGCTTGACTTTGCCTTAGGGTTTTGTTCCTAACGTCTGGCAAGATACATGAGACACAGGCTGTATCCCTTCAAGATCAGAACATTCCAAAAGCCTGAATAAAGGAAGCTCCTTGGAAAAGAACCCCATGAAGGATTCCCAGAATATAGAAAAGAAATACAAGGTGAGGTGATCCAAAGGGGGAAGACTGGTGGCCTGGGGACACAGCAGGGTAATTAGATTTCTGAGGACATGAAGTCCCAGGTAGTGAGGACAATAAACAGGGTATTGGTCTGGAGACCCAGAGCCTCAGGAGCTTCTCACCCACACTCAGAACTTACCCAGCATCTGTTGAAACAAGAGGTCTTGTGACCGTGCCCTGCATTTGGTGACATAGTCCATTCTGGAAGATGAAAGCACAGACCACCTCCTGCAAGAAGTACCTGCAGCATACCAAGGGAAAGGTTATGGAACGTCACCCTTGTTCCCTCGGTTTGCAGCAACATCAACCAGGAAGAATTATCAGGTCAGGTTACAGGCTCAACACAGACATCTTGCAATGGAAGAAAAGGCCAAGCAGGCTAAATATTGGATTTCACCTCAGACACTGCCAAGATTCATTTTTCTTTGTTTCCTAGACATCCTTGAATATTTGCAAATACATCTCTGGGGGAGAGTGGGCAAAGCTGGGAAACTCAGAGAAAACCATCTATGTGTGCATGAAGAGAGACTATAACACCATGACTGGTCTAGGTAACAGGAAGTTCTGGGTACACACAGGCCTGGGAACACAAGACCGTCCCTCTTTCTCTTTACATAGCATGGCTTCTTCTTTGGCTGCAGCCAGTGTCTCCCTCTTGCCTTTTGTGCAGGGAGAAATCCCTGGGCAACTTTGGGACCTTCTGCTCTGTTGTATCCTAAACAGAGCTCAGGGCTGGGAGCGACCATGGAGATGCTCAGAATTGGGTCCTACACAGTTTATTCGCTCCCACTACCCTTGTTCAAATAACCCCAAATGACTGTCCCTGCTGCACCCCCAGCATCCACACTCATCTTAGGCTGTCTCTTCAAGAACAAATGTTTTCCTGCTCCTAGGTCTCAGGGCCAACTTCCTACCTTTCATGTGTCCTAAAAAACAGACCACAAAACCTCCTGGGCATGATTTTGATGAAGTTCAGAACCCCAGAAATCAGGGTGAATGACAGGAAAGGCCTGGAAATTATCCCCTAGAGCCTGCCTGTTTTGGGGTTCAGCTACTCAGGAAAGATTCTCATAGGGTTCTTTAACTGAAAGGATCACTGCTGAGTGAAGAAAGTTAGATACCAAAGTTTTGGTACAGTCACAGGGCATTCATATAAAATCCTAATACATGCAAAATAACAGTGTATGTTTTTATAGATAATAAATCAATAGTAAATGTATAAGAACCTAAATGAGAATAAAATTCATCAAATTCTGGAGTGGAGAAGTGCAGGAGGGGGTGACGGAATTGGTGAGGGTGGCATAGATGGCATCAGCTGTGACTTCTTCAGTGTTTTGATGTACTTTGAATAAAGGAGTTCAGAGACACGTGACACAGTTGTGCAACAAAGTTGAGATTTCATTTTCTGTATATTTTAATGCTTTCTTTGTTTAAAATGAGTCATATTTTTGCTGTGAATTTGTCTGAGGACAATTAATGAAGAGGTAATTAAAGTATAAATTTACTAAAACTAAAAATTTCCAGTGTTGCTTTCATAATAATGCATAAGCATCAGATCAACATTTTAAAGGACAAAGTGTTAAAGGAATTCTGTAATAATGGTTAGTGATTTCCCTTTGTTTTACCTAAATCTCGCTGCAAAGTGATCCTGGTTCTAACTGTTGTGCTTAGGAGAGGGTTTGAAGGAGCAATCCTGCACACACACTGAGCTTTCCCATTTGTGAGTACAGGCAACATAGAAGAGACTGTACTGAGTGAGGCACAGTCTAGACATCATAACACACAGGAGCAGTGTGTTTACTCACTATTAAAGTGACTAACATGGGGGACAGAGGGGAGCAAAAAAAAGGGGATGGATGTAATACAACAACAATAATTTTTTTTTAAAGTGATGAACGTGTTCACCAACTTGTCCTCTCTGATAGTAGTTGTAAGAGGACAGTGTGAGAGTGTTTATATCATCTTCAATATACCTATGACTCCTAGCTCAACAGGACATATTCCACAAGTTCCCAAATTACTGTCAGGGGCTGAAAACCCAGTGCTTAACTATCTAAAAAGTTTTTGATTCTAGGAGTGTTTTTATCCTGGAAACCCCCCTGAACCACAGGGACTATATTATCCCTGGTTCATCAAACAGTTAACAACTTCACTGGAGTGTAATTGACATACTCTAAAATTCACCCATTTTAAATCTACAGTGATTTCTAGTTGCCAAACATCTTTAAGTGGACATACTTCCAATTCCCATTCAACGAATTTAACTATTTGGGGAAAAACATAAGAAATACATCATGCAATAGGATGAGGCATTAATGGAGTTCAGTCCAAGTTTTATAAACCATCAGGAAGAAAGTCATGAATGTGTCCTATGAATAAATGTATAAAACCCAGAAAGATACTTTAGAAGCCAGTCCCAAAATAATGCCTTGATGGTAGCTGGATTCATACTGTTTGCTTCAGAATTCCCTGATACTTCAGGGGTCTGTCTGGAGTTTGGAACCTTTTCAGACAAAGGACAATTTCATCTTCTTTCAGATGAAAATTCTCAGGAGGCTGCCAACAAGCAAGTAAAGAAACACCTGAAGGATGTGAATATGGTAAGAGTGGGAGATTAGGCAAACAGGCACCTTCCTTCACTATCTCCCTTTCCTAGTCTCAGCATACATAATGCCTGATGTAGCATCATAGTTTAGCAATGAACAATTTTTTTAACATTTTATTTAGTATTTTTAGAGAGAGGGATAGGAATAGAGGCTGAGAGGGAGATAGACATCAATGTATGGTTGCCTTTCACCTGCCTCCAGCTACTGGATCTGGCTGGAGACCTGGCTTGCAACCGAGTTGTGTGCCCTGGCTGGGAAATCGAACCAGTGACTTTTGGGTTGGCAGGCCAGCGCCCTATTCACTGTGCCACCAGCCAGGGCAATAATGGACAATTTTGATGATGATTTCTTCAGCTGTGCATGACTCTTTTAAGTTGATATAGTATCTAGCTGTTATTTTACTAACTTTATTTCTTTCTTGTAATAAGTTTTATGACTTTATTATTATTTTTATAATCAAATAAGGATATTAAAATAATAACTGATACTATTGTTAAAAAGATGAGGATACTCTGGTGCAGAGATGCTAAATGCTTTGACTGTGACCACAGTGTCAGGAAGAGTTGTCTAATCCAAAGCTCCAAACCATATCCAAACTCAGGAATATTTTCACATGCTTAAGAACTTTGGGTTATCTACATAAAAGTGTACTTCCCCCTCCATGTGCTGCTGATCCTTACTTTCAGACACTCACTCTCACAACAGGAAGTACCAGTTCCCTCTGCCCTGTCACAGGGTCACTGTCCATGGCTGGGGAACTGCTTAGCCTATGAGCCCCTCGCTCTTGTGAGCTGCTTCTTGCCTTGTCTGTGCCTCAGGCATCTGTGAAGCCTCAGTCCCATCCCAGGGAGCCTCAGAGGTGCCTGTGTGTTTATACAATAAGTGTGTTTATAATCTGCAATTATAAATTGCAGATTAAACTAGTTGAGAGGGAAGAAGGATCTGAGAGTTGGGCTGCCAGTGTGGAGGCAGTTGAGAAGAGAAGTCAAAGAACAAATCATAAGATTTGTTTTATTATTATTTTTTTAATATTTTATTTAATTATTTCTAGAAAGAGGGGAAGGGAGAGAGGCAGAGAGGGAGAAAGACATCAATGTATGGTTGCCTTTCACCTGACTCCAGCCACAGATCTGACTGGAGACTTGGTTTGCAATCTTGTTATGTGCCCTGGCTGGGGAATCGAACCTGCGACCTTTGGGTTAGCAGGCCAACTCCTTACCCACTGTGCTACCAGCCAGGGCTGTTTTATTATTTTTTATTTCCACATGTAAAGAGTGCTTACAGGCTCAGAAACTACTTTCACTTACCTTGTTTTACACACTTTCCTAAAAGAGAGTGCCCAATGAAAGGCAATTTCAGGCTGTTGATCATGACACAACCCACCCTGACACATGCAGAATTGATGTGGGAACCACCTCCCTGATTCCACATTATGACCATGCCAGGGTAGGATAGTGTGTCACATCTGGCACAGCTTTCTTGGTGTCTGCCAATCTTTCTGTGTGTCACTCCTCCCCTTACCCTATATTCACCTCCCCACACCATATTCCAGCAGTATTTTGTCCTCTCTGAACATATTTACATTTACTCTCTCAACAAGTGTCTACTCACATGTGATCACTTACATTGGATAGAAGCCCTTCATTGCTTTCACAGACCTCATGGATCCTTAAAGCACTATTACCCTGCAAACCTTCTGTATGCCACACTCCTGGTTACATGGAGACTGACTGTGTTTGTGAGAGTGCCATTCTGGAAATAGCCTGAAGGCAAGTGTTCTAGTCATTGAGGCCATTCCTTTTCTTTCTAACTGCTCTGATTCCTTACAATTGAGGTTATTGGTCATGTTCTGATCTCCCAGAGTATGGAGAACATAAATTATTGTAACTGCACATGAGCTAAGATACTACTTACTGCAAGCTCTAAAGCACTAGAGAAGAGCCAATAATACTCTTTTGTGTGTGTGTGCCACTTACATTTGCAAGGTGATGGGCAACAATTTCTCAAAGGAAGGAAGTGACTTGAAACCAATACCAGTAAACCCTGACTCTGACGTGGCTCAGAAACAGCTCTTCTCCCTGGAAGAAGTGGGTGCCTCTGGTCAGCAGATCGAGAAGCCAGCAGGTAAGGGGAAACCATCTGGGAACAACTGCCTTGATCCCCTGGAGTAGGGGATGAGTCCTATACAGATCTGGGACCAGGTAAGACTTAGGAGCTAGATCAGTTCTAGCTCAAACCTGAGAATGTGACTTCCCCAGTCTCACAATGAATGTCATCTATATAAAAGCCATGTTGTTTGGGGTAGTTCACCCAACTACTCTGGGCTTTATAGTCCTCGCTGATAAAATGTAAATGATCATAGTTTTCAAAATGTTTGAAGGCAGTGAATGAGATCTAGAAGGTTGACAACATGAAAAGTGCTCCAGTAAGTTTTTCTGTGATAACCTGGGAACATATCTTACTCAGGGTTATATACCTGCCCTCAGCTGAGGTCTGACACATAAAATGCCCTCAACAATATATTCGGAAACAAAGAAGGTCTAAATGACTGTGTGGGAAATAAAGAGGTTGGAAGATCTAAACCTAACAGTGGGAGGAGCTAGAAGGTAAAACTCAAACTGACATTTGGTGAGTGCTGGTGTGGGTCTAATATCTCAGCTTCTCTGAGCCAAGGGATGTAAACATTAAAGCATGTACAATGACTAAGCACATATGGGAGGGAGGAGGCATCTCCTTATCTGACAAAACTGGGTTTAACCCACCCAACCACTTTTACCAACACTTCTCCACAACAGCACTCAGCACAGGGGAGACTCAAGTCTGTGTTAAAGAACTGCAGAAGCAAAAGTACATTCTAGAGTATGAAGATATCAGTGACTTCCAGGAAGACAAACTCTGTAAGTGATCCTTCATTCCAGCCTTGCACCCCTGCAAAATGCACTGTTCTTATAACACTGTTATCTGAAATTGTTGCTCATTTCCCAAATCATTTCTTTCTCCCAGACCTTACAGTGAAGCTTTGAAACTAAAAGATGATGTTTCCCAAGCTTTCCCTACTTCCTGTTCTAAGTATCCAGGGATCTTCCACATTCATGATGTCCTGGGCTCCCATCCCCTGGTCAGCTTCCAGACTGTAGGCCACAGCATCCTCTAGCTTAGGAACTCATAGACCAGGTGAGAATCTCTGTGGCATGAGCAGAAGATTCACTTTGAGTAGCAGTGGTAGGTGAGTGCACATCATGAAGTAGGGGCAGGATCAGAGTCCTTAAGGTCCTGCAGGTCAGGATGAGGAGTTAGGATTTGATAGATCAGGCAATGGGAGCTCACTCTCACTTATTTTCCTATTCTGTCCTTACCTCCAACTTAGAGATGTGAGACATGGCAGCCCTTTATGAACAGGAGCAAAGCTGTGAACTCTTGGCCATGAAGTGTACAATGAAAAAATGTCCATAATAGGTAAAAATTAAGCATTGTTTCTTACTATGTTGCAAGTATTCTGTCATATGTGAGGGTTTCGATAATGAGGAACATGTATACCTAATGCATGTTTCTATATATGTATTCAGTCACTTACCACATAGAACAAGCACTGTCAGGTATCTCCACAGAGATGTGACAACTAAGGCAATTTTGGAGGTTGGATTCTGGATGTTGTTTTCTACATTTGTATACATACACATGGAGTGCAACTATAAGCATCTCCCAAATACTCTTGTCCACTAACAGAGTATCCTGGACATGTCCCATTTAGTGTTATCTGCTCAGCAGTTGCCCTGTGTTTCAAACCCACATTATTCATTTTCCCAGGATCAGTCACTGCCAGTTAATAAGCACAAGCTATTCCCAGTTGTTTGCACCTCTCATTCTTCTGCACACACAATCCTGTACACATGTGTGAGTGGTTCATTTGTGCACATACTTAGAAGTACAATTACTGCATCAAAGGTTTCATTCATACAACAAATACCTAATGGGCCTGTAATGTGTATGGTGGGCTCCAGCTGTCCCTGGTCCTGAAGAGAGACATAAGGGAACAAGACAGAGAAATGTCCCTGCCTCCACAAGCTTGTCATTCTAGTGAGGATACTCCCAATTTTTACTACATGGACTCTGTACACCACAAACTGGAGACAGATTTCTGCAGTTGGTTGGATGCCTTCTGTCAGATCATTATGATCAGGGGCTGGGGTAGTCCACTGTGGGGTGTGTGGGAGGAGACACATTTGCTTTGAATTCTGCCTCAGGTCTCAGGATAGAAGATATGGGATCAATTTTCCAAGATGAAGAACCTCCAGAAGGGGAGCTTGCAGAGAGGGAGGGGCAGAACCCAGGTACTAATGGGGACAGGGCAGGATGCAGATGCACAGAGTGTGTGGAAGAAGGGTAGGCACAGAGACAAGAAAGTTCCAGGGCTCATTGTGTGTTCTCACAGCCACCCAAGAGAGAAAGTGTCAGGACAGAGGGTGTGAGAGGTCAGCTCATTTGGGGCTCAGTTTCCCCAGAACTAGGAGCACACTGTGCATGGTGCAGCAGTGAGAGTGGAGTGCTACCCAGGTCAGTGAGCATGCTGCTCTACCTGTGCCTCAGCGGAAACAAAATCTCTTCTACTCTAATGTAGTTCTGCATGCCTCAAGTGTAATACTCTGCTAATAGACATTGCAGACATGATTCTCCATGCAAATACAGAGGAGAATACCCAAAATAGACGTTGAAATTTTTCAGTTTTAATTCTCTCTGCAAATACAGGATCCACCACCTGAACTTCTAAGCAAGTACAGTGAAGGGAACCTTGAAAACACTCTAGGTCACAACAGAGGTAGTTTGTTTTATTTTATTTTATTTTTTTAAGGTTCCTTGGGTAGATAGAGCTTCCTTCTTCATCCTCGTCCATGTGAGAGATCCAAATTTTGAGATGCAAGGAGACTATGGTTTTGCTCCACCTCAAAAGTCAGCCTGTACATGTCTCAAATACATCCCCAGTCAGCCTTCCCCCTCCCCCACACCACCAATCCAGGGACCTCATGTGGGTGCATGTGCTCTTCTGGTGAGGCTCCAAAATGACTGTTTACACTTTCCTGTCTCTGTTTTGTTTTCCTTTCCATAACCTGTTAAAGAATAAACATTTAGGTCCCGGAGCCGCAGCCACCAAGTCCGGATCCATCGCAGCGCGCTGCCTACGCCAGCCCGCAGTGCACACCCGATTCCTTTTGGTTCTAAACCCAATATGGCGACTCTCAAGGATCAGCTGATTGTGAATCTTCTTAAAGAAGAACAAACCCCCCAGAATAAGATTACAGTCGTTGGGATTGGTGCTGTTGGCATGGCCTGTGCCATCAGTATCCTAATGAAGGACTTGGCAGATGAACTTGCTCTTGTTGATGTCATGGAAGACAAGTTAAAGGGAGAGATGATGGATCTCCAACATGGCAGCCTTTTCCTTAAGACACCAAAAATTGTCTCTAGCAAAGACTATAATGTGACCGCAAACTCCAAGCTGGTTATCATCACAGCTGGGGCACGTCAACAAGAGGGAGAAAGCCGTCTTAATTTGGTCCAGCGTAATGTAAACATCTTTAAATTCATCATTCCTAATGTTGTAAAGTATAGTCCCAACTGCAAGTTGCTTATTGTTTCCAATCCAGTGGATGTCCTGACCTACGTGGCTTGGAAGATAAGCGGCTTTCCCAAAAACCGTGTTCTTGGAAGTGGTTGCAATTTGGATTCAGCCCGGTTCCATTACCTAATGGGGGAAAGGCTGGGAGTTCACCCGTTAAGCTGTCATGGATCCTAGGGGAGCATGGAGACCCTAGTGTGCCTGTGTGGAGTGGAGTGAATGTGGCTGGTGTCTCCCTAAAGAATCTGCACCCTGATTTAGGCACTGATGCAGATAAAGAACAGTGGAAAGAAGTTCACAAACAGGTGGTTGACAGTGCTTACGAGGTGATCAAACTGAAAGGCTACACATCCTGGGCCATTGGACTCTCTGTGGCAGATTTAGCACAGTATCATGAAGAATCTTAGGCAGGTGCATCCGATTTCCACCATGATCAAGGGTCTCTATGGAATAAAAGAAGACGTCTTCCTTAGTGTCCCTTGCATCTTGGGGCAGCATGGAATCTCAGACGTGGTGAAGGTGGCTCTGATACCCGAGGAAGAGGCCCATTTGAAGAAGAGTGCAGATACACTTTGGGGAATCCAGAAAGAGCTGCAGTTTTAAAGTCTTCTAATGTACCATGTCACTGTCTAGGCTACAACAGGATTTTAGTTGGAGATTGTGCATATTGTCCCCTTTATCTGGTCTTGTGGCTAAAAACACATCTATTTCCTAAAGCTAGGAATAGTAGTGGTTCATAAAACCCTGCATCTGAATCCTGGTGCTAGATGGTACTTATCTTGTGTGGTCCTAAACTGGTTAGTGTGAAATAGTTTCCCCTCCTCAAAGGCACCACTGCCCATGTTGCACACACTACAGTTACCCTTCAGACTAGATGTGTGTTCACTGTGTTCTATAATGGGTGGTTCCTTTACCCAATGTGCCTAGTCCAACTTTTTTTTCTCCAGTCAAATCACATCATGGCATCCAACGTATAAATCCAGTATTGCATGTATTGTGCGTAGCTGTTCTTAAGGAACTTGTTTTGTGTACTACATGAACCAGACAAGTGTACATTGCCATATAATGTAAAAAGAAAAGTCTACATATAAATTATGCAGCCATTTATCCAAATGTCAAACCAACTAAAATGCCAAATAAACCTTGAACAGTGAAAAAAAAAAGAATAAACATTTACTTTTTCAAGGTTTTATTTATTTATTTATAGACAGAGTGGAATGGAGGGAGAAAGAAAGGGGGAAAAACATCAATGTGTGGTTGCCTCTCACCCACCCCTAACTGGGGACATGACCCGAAATCCAGTCATGTGCCCTGACTGGAAATCAAACTAATGACCCTTTGGTTCATAACCCAGTGCTCAATTCACTGAGTCACACATGCCAGAGCCCTTTCCATAACTTCTTTTCAGGCTCTATAGCTGATTCCTGTCCCTACCTAAGAATTTAGAAATGCAGAATATATGGGGGGAGACCAGTACATGCCTCAGAAGAGGAGATTTCTGAGCTTTATTCACCAAGACACACACACACACACACACACACACACACACACACACAAAACCCCACATTTTGCAAGTGACCAAAACAAATGCTTCACAAAACAATACTGACCATTTCTATGTTTTCTACTCTGCTCTGTGTTGTGCTGTGTTACTTTATTATAGTCTATTGAAAACATGAAATTTTGTTGCAGATCCATACAACATTCTATTGAACTCTTCATAAGTCACAACCTGCAATTAAGAAGGCCCTTCTTCAGGGTCCCATGTGCATCCACCAGAAGACTCCTTAATCTGAGTCTAGCAGGGAAGTTTCAATGATGCTTTCTGTTGATCCTCTGGGCAAGAGTCCCCCAGGAGATGGTAACCTGGAGTCCTGTTGTCAGTGACCAGAGTGGGGTCCCAGCTGGACACCCCGGTGCAAGCATGCTACAGCACACCCTTTATACTGCTGGAGTGATCTTTAGGCAGGGCGGCCTGAAAAAATTACAGTAATCTTGCCAGTTGGTCAGAGCACCTGGATACAATCTGGGTGGTGCTATCCATGTCAAGGGAACAATTTTCAATTGGATTAATAGAAACCTCTGATCCCCACGAGTTTACTTAGGTCTGAGAAAGCTCTCATGACACCCAAACTTCTTTTTGCAGCGTGTCTCTTTCTCTGGCCCTTGTTGCACAGAGATGTTCATTCACTTTCAGTTGTCCTTCAGGAGAAAATACTTTGAATGTGGATGTACAGTCAATGCTTTTGTGGGACAACAGGAGATCAGCTTCCTCCTACACCTCATCTTAGAAACCCAGCTTCCCCACAAGATTTTTCAGAATGTTATATCATCAGAAACATGGCCACATTGGATTAAACATTAAAATGCTAAAAATCACTGTCAGACTCCCAAAATTCTACAGGCATGTAACAAGCTGGAAAACAAAACAAAACTATTTAATTGGAAACATGTGCTACCCTTCAAGAGACAGGAAAAGTGACTCTGATGAAAGAAGTGTAGCCCCACAGGGTAGATCCTTGAGTCATAAAGGATTGTTCCTAGGCCTTGAAACCTAATGGAATTGCCCTGCTAGTTTTCAGCAATGCTTGTGACTGTGACTCCTTCCTTACTTTCTTTCATTTTCCCTTTTTGAAAGAGTTTCATGGACCCCCAACCCACAGACATCCCCAGTGCTGCAGATGAAATGAAGGGGAAAGAAGGCTGACCAATGTCTGTTTGACAAGACCCCGATGGCCCACCCACAACGGTTTTTATTGATTACACAAGGTTAGGGATGCACTTACACACCACAAATAATTACCACAGAAGAGTATTCAAAAGAAAGGGAGTTGTTAAGTTTAGATAACAATAGAAGGAATGTAACCATCTGCTTCAGGCCATGGTCTGTTAGACAAGGTGGCGCCAAGAACTCCAGGTGGCCTAGAGAATTTAGGGAGGGTGAGATTACATGTGGATAAGGTTTAACATCTACTGTGGGCACCATACACAAGTCAAGAAAGTTTAGGTTACAGGGCAGACTTCAAAGGATTCATGGAATATTCCCAAGGCCAGATTCATGCTTGGGGCCCCCCTTGGAGCATTGAGGCCTGTATGCACCCAGCTTTGTCAGGTCTTACAGGATTGGCCTGGCCTGTGCAGTGCTCCATGCCCTGACACCTTCCCAGGGTGACCCCAACAAAAGAGCACTGCTTATACCTATTCACCTAAGCCTCTCCCACCCTTGTGCTTTGGGAACAGATGACTTGTTTTCTAGTGTCCAGTCTCCAAAGTGGAATTTTACCCAGGAGGGAGCATATCTGAGATCTCTCATTTAGAGGATGAGAGCAGGTACTGTTGAGCTGTTGATGCATAGATGAGATTTGGGGATTGCCTTGATAGTGCAATGGGTTTCAAAATTTGGAAATTTGGGGATGAAGTACTTCTATTTTACACATGACTTCGATGTGAGTCTTTGTGGACCAAAGAGTATAGTGTGCTATACTGAATAATGGTCCCCCATATTTATTCACATCGAAATTTTTTATCTTTGAGTTTTATTTTACCAAACAACAAAAACAGAATTTGCAGATGAGGTTAAGTTAAAGATCATAACATAAGGATATTACCCTGAATGATCTAGGTGAGCCCTCAATATATCACAAGTGACTTAACTGATAAAGGCAGAGGGATATTTTACACAGACAAAAGATAAAAAAGCAATGGGACCATGGATTCAGATATCTGACTGATGCAGTCATAAAACCAAGGAATGATGGCTGCCTCCAGAAGCTGAAAAAGAGGAGGGACAGATTCTCTCCTAGAACTTCTGGAAAGAGTGCAATCCTGATGACACATTGATTTCAGCCCAGGGAAATTAATTTGACACTTCTTCTGGCCTCCAGAACTGTGAAAGATTGAATATCTGTTGTTTAATGCCACAGAGTTTTTGTAAATTTGTTACAGAAGCCACAGAAAATGTTGGGTGATTGTCTAAGATTATGTTACAGGTTGTTTTTAGTTTTGAGATGCAATCATTCTTTGATTCAGCCTACAAACAACTACCTGAGACAATATAGAGTAATAATTAAAAGCACAGACTTTGGCCCTGGTTGAGGTGGCTCAATGGACTGAATACCAGCCTGTGAACCAAAAGGTCATTGATTTGATTCCCAGTCAGGGTGCATGTCTGGGTTGTGGGCCTGGTCCCCAGTTAGGGACATGTGAGAAGCAACCTATATATCTCTAGCACATTAATGTTTCTCTTCTTCTCTTTTTCCCTCTCTTCCCCTCTCTCTAAAGATAAATAAATAAATTTTTTAAAAACTTTTTTAAGGTTTTCTTTCTTAAGCACAATCTTCCATCCTTTTGTATCTTCCTTGATTTCTTGCTTCAGTGTTCTGCAATTTTTCAAGAATAGGTCTTTTACCTCTTTGGTTAGGTTTATTCCTAAGATCTTTATTTTTCTTATTGATATAGTAAATGGGATTTGTCTTCTAGTTTTTGTCTCTGATGTTTCATTTTTGGTGTACCAAAATGCCTTTGATTTCTGAGTGTTGACTTTGTATCCAAATTTACTTATTGGGTTGAGTAACTTTTTGGTGGAGTCTAGGGATTTTTATATGCACTATCATGTCATCTGCAAAAAATGAGGGTTTGACTTCCTTCTTTCCAATTAGGATACCTTTGATTCTGTTTTCTTGATTGGTTGCTGTGGACAGAACTTTCCAAACTATACTTAATAGAAATAGAGATAGTGAACACCCTTGTCTTGTTCCCGATCTTAGGGGGAAAGCTTTTAGTTTTTTGGGTTTTTTTTTTTGTTTTGTTTTTTTAAGATTTCATTTCATTATTTTTAGAAGGAGGGGAAGGGAGAGAGGCAGAGAGGGAGAGAGACATCAATGTATGGTTGCTTTTCACCTGCCTCCAGCCACAGACCTGACTGGAGACCTGGTTTGCAACCTTGTTATGTGCACTGGCTGGGGTATCAAACCTGCGACCTTTGGGTTCGCAGGCCCACACCTTATCCACTGTGCTACCAGCCAGGAGAGCTTTTAGTTTTTGGCCATTGAGTATGATGATGGCTGCAGGTTTCTCATATATGGCCTTTATTATGTTGAGGTATGCTCCCTCTATCCCCACCATACTGAGCATTTTTTATCATAAATGGGTGCTGTACTATATGAAATATTTTTTCAGCATCTATTGATATGATTATATAGTTTTTGTCTTTCATTTGGGAAGAATGAACATCATTAAAATGGCCATACTACCCAAAGCAATTTATAGAGTCAATGCAATCCTCTAAAATACCAAAGACATACCTCACAGATCTAGAACAAATACTTCAAAAATTTATATGGAGCCAAAAATAGTCACAGCAATCTTGAAAAATAAGAACAAAGTATAAGGAATCACAATACCAGATATCAAACTATACTACAAGGCCACTGTAATCAAAACTGTCTAGTACTGGCATAAGAATAGACATATAAGCCCTGGCTGGTGGCTAAGTGGATGAGCTCCAGCCTGAAAACTCAAAGGTCACTGATTCAATTCTCAGTCAGGGTACATGACCAGGCTGCAAGCCAGGTCTCCAGCCAGGCTCCTACTTGGAAGCTGGTGAAAGGCAATTATACATTGATGTTTCTCTCCCTTTCTTCCTTCCTCCCTGCCCTTATCTCTGGAAATAATTAATAAAATTTTAAAGAATATATTTTTAAAAAGGAATTTTAAAAAGAATAGACATATAGATCAATGGAATAGAATAGAGAGCCCAGAAATAAACCCAGGTTTCTATGGTCAACTAATTTTCAACAAAGGTGTAAGGAGTATAACATGGAGTGAATATAGCCTCTTCAACAAGTGGCATTGAGAGAATTGGAGAGGAGCATGAAAAAAATAATGAAAATAGACCACAAACTTACATCATAGACCAGAATAAATTCAGGATGAATAAAAGACTTAAACATAAGCCATGTCACCATAAAAGTCCTAGAGGAAAACAGGAAGAAAAATTTCGGATATCCCACACATCAATATTTTCACTGATACTGCTCCAATGGCAAAGGAAATAAAGGAACAAATAAACAAATGGGACTATATAAAAATAAAAAGTTCCTGTTCAGCTAAAGAAAACATCAGTAAACTAAAAAGGAAAGCTTTTTTATGGGAAAACATATTTGCTAATGATATCTCAGACAAGGGTTTGATCTCCAAAATATGTATATAAAGAATTTATACAAGTCAATACCAGGAAGACAGACAACTCAATTAAAAAATGGGCAAAGACCTAAATAGACACTTCCAGAGGAAGACATACAAAGGGCCTATAGGCATATGAAAGGATGCTCAACATCACTAGCCATCAGAGAGATGCAAATTAAAACCACAATGAAGCCCTGTCAGGTGGCTCAGTGGAAAGGCACCAGCTTATGAACCCAAAAGTTGGTGGTTCAATTCCCAGTCAGGGCATATAACCAGGCTGCAAGCCAGGTCTTCAGCCAGGTCTGTAGATGGAGGCAGGTGAAAGGTATCCATACATTGATGTTTCTCTCCTTGTCTTCCTTCCTCCCTGTGCTTCTCTCTAAAAATAATGAATACAATTTTTAAAAAGATTCTTTAAAATAAATTAAAATAATAAAACCACCATGAGATACCACCTCACATCTGTCAGAATGGCCGTCATTAACAAATCAACAAACAAGAAGTGTTGGCAAGGATGTGGGGAAAAGGGAACACTAGTGCACTGTTGATGGGAATGCAGACTGGTGCAGCCACTGTGGAACAGAGAATTAAATTTCTTCAAAAAACTCAAAATGGAACTGTCTTTTGACCCAGAGATTTCAATGGTAGGTCTATACCCAAAGAGCCCTGAAACATCAATTCAGGAGAACCTATGAATCCCTATGTTTATAGCAGTGATATTCCAAATAGCCAAGTGCTAGAAATAGCCTAAGTGACCATCAGTGAATGAATGGATCAAAAAACTGGTACACAGTGGAATACTACATAGCAGAAAGAAAGAAGGAATTCCTACCTTTTGTGATAGCATGGTTGGAACTGGAGAGTATTATGCTTAGTGAAATAACCTAGGTGGCAAAAGATCTTCCCTAATACAGGAGACTAGGGAATAAACACACAAGCAGAATGGAATTAGAGACATGGAAGAAAAAAGGAACAGAATGACAGTGACCAGAGGGCAGGGGGAAAGAGGATAAAGAGAGAAGGGGAGAGAAAGAATAGGGTTTACACGAAGACCTAATGTGAAATATCCGTGGACATGGACAAGGGGGTAGGGATTGACTGTGGGAGAGGGGAGGGGGTATAGGGGAGAGGAATGGGGGAGATGAAACAGTTGTAATATGACAAGAATTAATCAATGAAAAAATACTATTAGAGGCAATATAAATAAAAATTAAAATTAGAAAATTGAAGAGCACAGACTTTGGACTTAATTCAACATCAGAGTGAATTGAAGCTTTGTTTCTGCTGATTTTGTGACCTTAATCAGGATGCGTAACTCTCTGAGCCCTAGTCTCAGCATCTGCATAATGGAAATGATAGTAGTACTTAAATCAAGAAGAGATTGTGAAAATAAAATATGAACAAAAAAGAAGTTATGCTAAGCACAAGGGTCAGCTAAGAGAACTCCCTGTCCTTCTGAGATAAGCAATGTAGAGAGATATAGACTGTGCATCAAACTCCCAGGAGCATAGGGGACCCATCTGTGTCACTGCAGGTTGGGGTAGGAGGAGCTTCCCAGAGAAAGTGACTTCTGTGCCCTCTGAGTAACACCGCATAAAGCCCTAATCAGATGGATATTCATTTTAATATCAGTGTTGTAGATATCAGCATTGAGGGGCAAAGCATGTTCCTGGTTATTTAAACTTCTAGGGGGAAAAAATGTCAAAAGAGCACATAACAAATGCTGATTTTTAAAAACACAGTTTAAAATTCTTGTTACTAGAAAGTTTCTGGTTCTAGGAGATCCTAGGAAAAACCCCATACCTGGGAAAGCTAGAGACTGATGAGAAGGATTTCAGGTGGCAGCCAGTCTCATATATTCCATTTTTTAATTTATTTTTTATTTTTTAAAGATTTATTTATTTATATATTTATTGGAGGGAGGGAGAGAGACTTTAATGTATGGTAGCCTTTCACCTGCCTCCAGCCACGAACGTGGCTGGAGACCTGGCTTGCAACCTGCTTATGTGCCCTGGCTGGGAATCGAACCAGTGACCTTTGGGTTCGCCAGCCAGGTCCATTTTTAAAAACTAAACCAAGAATACACAGCAAAGAGTAGGAAGCTGTAGGCTGAATGGAAAGCCTAGGTAAACTGGGTTGGGCAGTTACACAAGACACCAACTCTACTTCTACCTGGAAAATCCGTTTCCACTCACTTTCAGATGAGGTCTCTGTCCCTGGAACCTGATAAATCATACTTGCCTCACGCCTGCCTATGTTCCTGACCTCCCATTGGCCAGATCAGTTTCCCTCTAACGGTCCTGAATGGTCAAAAGTATGGATTTTTTTTTTAATTTTATTGTTGTTGTAGTACATCCATCCCCTTTTTGCTCCCCTCTGTCCCCCTCCCCACCCACCCATTCCCCCCAAAGTCAATCCCACCTGTTGTCCATGGCCATGGTTCCTTCATACTAGGTTCTTGTCTAAGCTGTTCCCCTTCTTTGCCTCTGCCTCCCCCCTCCCCCCAACCCCGTTCCCTCTGACCACTGAAGGCCTATTCCTTGTATTCATATACTTGGTTCTGTTTTGCTTGTTGTTAGTTTTGTTCATTATTGTCCTGTAATGGGTGAGATCATATGGTATTTGTCCTTCACTGACTGGCTTATTTCACTAAGCATAATACTCTCCAGTTCCATCCATGTTGTTGCAAAGGGTACAAGTTCTTTCTTTCTCTCTGCTATATAGAACAAAAGTATGGATTTTAATCTCAAAAATGAGCTAACCTTCACCACCACTTCACCTCTGAGGTAGGTTCTTTCTCTCTTAGGGCCATCCTCAATAGGTTAAGGTGGGGCCATTAGAAAAGCGGGGAGCTTCTCCAGGCAACTCAAGTGGTTTGGTCTTTGTTGTGCCTCCAGACATCCTCGGGATCATTAGAAGTAGGTTCTGGCCCCAGTGGCTCAGTCACAAGCCTGGGTTGCAGGTCAGCTCGCGTGGGAAAGACAACACACCCGTATCTCTCCCTCCCCTCCCCCACAATGTTTCTCTTCCTCTCTTTCTCCCTCCCTTTCCCTCTCTCTAAAAATAAATAAATAAAATATTTACTTAAAAGATCCTCAGACTCTGGCTGGTAGCACAGTGGATAAGGTGCCCGACCTGCAACCCAAAGGTCGCTGGTTCAATTCCCAGCCAAGGCACACATAACCAGGTTGCAAGCCAGGTCTCCAGCCAGGTCCATAGCTGAAGGCAGGTGAAAGGCAACCATACATTGATGTCTCTTTTCCTCTCTGCCTCCCTCCCTTCCCCTCTCTATAAAATAATAAATAAAATCTTTAAAATAATAATTAATTAATTAATTAATTTTAAAATAAAAGATCCTCAAGAGTAAGAATTATCTAAAAGCCTATCTGTGCGATCCCAGTCAAGGAGAGACTCTCTAAGTGTTGCTGAGGCAAGCAAAACTGCCTTCAGCCTGAGAAATCCCCAAAGTAGTCAGACACCCCAAGATTTCCTCAACCAGAAATAATAACCTCTTTCTAAAGAACTCCTAAATTGTCTCCTCTGCAAATTAGTAACAATCTTCATGGCTTCAGCAACCCAGAAATGTCCTCTCCCTGAGAGATGCCCTATGCTCTCAATTTGGAGGACACTTAGTTTCTGCACTGAAACTTCTCACTCACATTCCCAGCCTGAGTGATGCCTTGCCTGACAATCTGGGTGATTTCAGCTTTTTATATGAATAATTTTCAAATAACTTAGTAATAGCCTCTAACTCCAATCATATTAGCAATCATCATTTCTTTTTTTTAATTAATTAATGATTTTTTGTCTGCTGCCCTATTCATTTTTTATTTTTTTAATTTAATTTTATTGTTGTTGTATTACATCCATCCCCTTTTTCCTCCCCGCTGTCCCTTTCCCCACTCTCCCCCAAAGTCAATCCCACTTGTCCATGTCCTTGGTTCTTCCATGCTAGTTCCTTGACTAAACTGCTCCCCTCCTTTCCCTCCTCCTCCCTCCTCCCCTCTTCCCTCTGCTCACTGAAGGTCTATTCATTGTATTCATGTATCTGGTTCTGTTTTGCTTGTTTGTTTGTTTTGTTCATTATTTTCCTGTAATGGGTGAGATCATGTGGTATTTGTTTTTTAATTTACTTTTTATTGTTCTTCTATTAGTTGTCCCTATTCCTCCCCTCCTCCATTCTCCACTGCCCTGCCCACAGCAATTGCACAAGCCCCTTCCGCCCCCACCCCAATTCCGTGATCCTCATTTCTTTTTTTTAATAGTTTATTGTATTTATTAATAGCAAACTTACAGGAACAGCACAGGAGACAGACAACATTAAAAATATGTACTTGCATGTAGGACAACTCAGGAAAGCATAGTGAATAAATGGAATCTACTGTATGGTAAAAATGCTACAAACACCATTTCGTTGCCATCAATAAGAAATTTACCTGTTTTTTAAAATGCTGGCATTGTCCAGAAAATTTAACAGGTTTATTTATATTGTTATAAAGTTGAACTGCTGAAACTTATTCACTGAAACATCTTGAGTTGCATTAATGCTTTAAGTCCCCACATTTATATTTTTAAAAATTCGCACACAAATGAAAATGGAAAAACTGCCAATACCTGATTTCTGTCCCCTATTTTCCACTAGCAATCATATACTTAGGTACCTTTTGACCCCATGGGGAAAAGAATCTAACATTCAGAGCTACCAATAACAGGAAAAAGATAATTTTTTAAAGAATGAAATGTTTCCTGTCATAGTGGATTCTTAAACACGTTCTCCACGTATGCGGCGTGCAAGCTGGATATCTCTTGGCATAATTGTTACACGTTTGGCATGGATAGCACACAGGTTGGTGTCTTCAAAAAGGCCAACCAGATAGGCTTCACTTGCCTCCTGCAAAGCACCAATAGCTGCACTCTGAAAGCTCACATCTGTTTTGAGATCCTGAGCAATTTCCCGCACCAGACGCTGAAAGGGAAGCTTACGAATCAGAAGTTCAGTGGACTTCTGATAACGCCTAATTTCACGAAGTGCCACAGTACCAGGCCTGTAACGATGAGGTTTCTTCACGCCTCCAGTAGAGGGCGGGCTCTTGGGAGAGGCTTTCGCAGTCAGTCGCTTCCTCCGTGACTTGCCCCTGGTCGATTTGCGGGCGGTCTGCTTTGTAGAAGCCATGGTATACAGACCTCTTTACTTAACCCCGCTTCAACTTCGGCTGGAGATTGGTGATCTGGTGGAGGTGCTGGCGTTAGAGAGAGGCGGCAGCTGCGAACACAATGGAAAGCCTCATTTCTTTTGAAAAGAAAACAAACAACAACAACAACAAAAATGTTCCTTTGCCTAAAACCCAAACTGAAAGCTACCTTGTACTTACCTCCACTCTCCTTTACCTCAAAACGCCACCCTAAGTAAAACTGGACCTTAAATTAACTGCTTAACACTGAAGGTCTTCATACTCTTCCTTCAGTATAAACAAAATTCCAACATGGACATGGACAACAGGTGGGATTGACTTTGCGGGGAATGGGTGGGTGGGGAGGGGGACAGAGGGGAGCAAAAAGGGGATGGATGTAATACAACAACAATAAAATTAAAAAAAAAAAATAACTCCAGGCAAGACACTAACAACAGTAACCTAAGCCTCTCAGAGATTCAAGGCTGCCTTGATAGTGCCCACAGAAAACCTGTCCCCCTAATCAATTTCTCCCAGAGACCTCCAACTCCTTTTTTCATCTGAACCCAGCCCCCACCCATGCCCTTCCTCCTGGACAAACGAGCAAAGGATAGAGAAGAGCAGTACCTTAATTCCAACAAACACTCTAGAGTTTGACTTTACCTTAGGGTGTTCTTCCTAATAGGTCAGGCAAAATACAGGCTGTATCCTTTCGAGATCAGAACACTCCAAGAGCCATAAACGGAGGGAGCTCCCTGAAAAAGATCCCCAGAATTCAGAAGAGAAATACAAGGTGAGGTGATCCAGAGAGGGAAGAGTGACCACCTGGAGACACAGTAGGGTGACAAGATTTCTGAGGACATGAGATCAGAGGCAGTGAGAACAAGGAATGGGGTGTAGAAGTGGAGCCCCAGAGCCCCAGGAGATTCTCACCCACACTCAGAACTTCACCAGCATCGGTGGAGACAAGAAGTCTTGTGACCGGCCGTTCCCTATATTTGGTGACGCAGCTCATTCTAGAAGATGAGAACTGAGCCCACCCTCTGTGTGAAGCACTTAAAGCATACCAGGGGAGAGGTTATGGAATGTCACCCTTGTTCCCTTGGTTTACAGCAACATCAACCGGGAAGAATTATCAGCTCAGGTTACAGGTCCAACACAGACATCTTGCAGTGGAAGAAAAAGGCAGGCAGGCTAAATATTGGATTTTACCTTAGACATTGCCAAGATTCATTTTTCTTTGTCTTCTAGATTTCCTTGGATATTTGCAAATATATCTCTGGGGGAAGAGTGGGCAAAGCTGGGAAACTCAGAGAAAACCATCTATGTGTGCATGAAGAGAGACTACAACACCATGACTGGTCTAGGTAACAGGAAGTTCTGGGAACACACAGGCCTGGGAACACAAGACCATCCCTCTTTCTCTTTACATAGCATGGCTTCTTCTTCGGCTGCAGCCAGTGTCTCCCTCTCACCTTTTGTGCAGGGAGAAATCCCTGAGCAACTTCGGGACCTTCTGCTCTGTTGTATCCTAAACAGAGCTCAGGGCTGGGAGCAACCATGGAGATGCTCAGAATTGGATCCTATACAGTTTATTCGCTCCCACTACCCTTGTTCAAATACCCCCAGATGACTGTCCCTGCTGGGATACCCCCAGCATCCACACTTATCTTAGGCTGTCTCTTCAAGAACAAATGTTTTCCTGCTCCTAGGTCTCAGGGCCAACTTCCTACCTTTCATGTGTCCTAAGAAACAGACCACAAAACCTCCTGGGCATGATTTTGATGAAGTTCAGAACCCCAGAAATCAGGGTGAATGACAGGAAAGGCCTGGAAATTATCCCCTAGAGCCTGCCTGTTTTGGGTTCAGCTACTCAGGAAAGATTCTCATAGGGTTCTTTAACTGAAAGGATCACTGTTGAGTAAAGAAAGTTAGATGCTGAAGGTTTAGTATAGTCACAGGGCATTCATATAAAATCCTAATACATGCAAAATAATAGTTATGCTTTTATAAAAAATAAATCAATAGTAAATGTATAAGAACCTAAATGAGAATAAAATTCATCAAATTCTGGAGTGGAGAAGTGCAGGAACAGGGGTGACAGAATCCATGAGAGCTGCATAGATCGGGTCAGCTGTGACTTGTTCAGAGTGTTTTGATCTACTTTGATAAAAGGAGCTCAGAGCCACCTGACACAGTTGTGCAACAGTGTTGAGATTTCATTTTCTGTACATTTTATGCTTTATTTATTTAAAATGAGTTATAATTCTTGCTGTGAATGTATCTCAGGACAATTAATAAAGAGGTAATTAAAGTATAAATCCACTAAAACTAAAAATTTACAGTGTTTGTTCCATAATAAGGCATAAGCATCAGATCAATAGTTTAAAGGACAAGGGTTTAAATAATTTTATAATGATATTTAGTTATTTCCCTTTGTTTTACCTAAACCTCTCTTGGAAGTGATCCTGGTTCAAACTGTTGAGCTTGGGAGAGGGTTTAAAAGAGCAATCCCACACACAAACTGAGCTTTCCCATTTGTGAGTGCAGGCGACATAGAAGAGAAATGAGTGAGGCACAGCCTAGACATCTTAGCCCATGGGAGCAGTGTGTTTACTCACTGTAAAGGGGACGAATGTGTTCACTAGCACTTCTGCTCTGATAGCAGGTGTAAAAAGACAATGTCAGAATGTTTATACAGTCTCCAATATACCTATGACTCTAGCTCAACAGGACATATTCCACAAGTTCCCAAATTACTGTCAGGGGCTGAAAACCCAGTGCTTAACTATCTAAAAAGTTTTTGATTCTAGGAGTGTTTTTATCCTGGAAATCCCCCTGAACCACAGGGACTATATTATCCCTGGTTCATCAAGCAGTTAACAATTTCACTGGAGTCTAATTGACATACTCTAAAATTCACCCATTTTAAATCTACAGTGATTTCTAGTTGCCAAACATCTTTAAGTGGATATACTTCCAATTCCCATTCAATGAATTTAATTATTTGGGGAAAAACATAAGAAATACATCATGCAATAGCATGAGACATTAATGGAGTTTAGTCCAGGTTTTATAAACCATCAGGAAGAAAGTCATGAATGTATCCCGTGAATAAATGTATAAACCCTAGAAAGATACTTTAGAAGCCAGTCCCAAAATAATGCCTTGATGGCAACTGGATTCATACTGTCTGCAGAATTCCCTGATGTGGGGGCCCCCCAACCTGAAGAGATCCCACTGTGCAGTGGATGAAAGGGACCTTCCCTGGAAGCTCATGCTAGGAGAGAGAAGGTTGACCAGTGTCTGATTAACAGAGGCCTCCATGGCCCACCCCCAAAGGTTTTTACTGATTTCACAAGGTTGGGGATGCACTTACATACCAAAATTATTACCACAGAAGAGTATTCAAAAGAAAGGGAGTTGCTAAGTTTAGATAACAATAGAAGGAATGTGACCATCTGCTTCAGGTGATGGTCTGTTAGACATGGTGACGCCAAGAACTCCAGGTGGCCCAGAGAATTTCAGGGAGGGTGAGGTTATATGTGGGTTAAAGTTTAACATCCACTGCGGGCAAAATAAACAAGTCAAGGAAGTTTAGGTCACAGAGCAGACTTCAAAGGATGTATGGAATATTCCCGAAGCCAGATACATACTCGGGTGCCCCCTTGGAGCATCGGGACTTGTATGCACTCAGCTTTATCAGGTCTTACAGGCTTGGCCTGGCCTATGCTGGGCTCCATGCACCAAAACCTTCCTAAGGGGAACTCCACATCCTGATTCCTCAGGAGTCATCTGGAGTTTGGGAACTTTTTTTTTTAAATTTTATTGTTGTTGTATTACATCCATCCCCTTTTTGCTCCCCTCTGTCCCCCTCCCAACCCACCCATTACCCCCAAAGTCAATCCCCCCTGTTGTCCATGTCCATGGTTCCTTTATACTAGGTTCTTGTCTAAGCTGCTGCCCTTTCTTGCCTCTGCCTCCCCCCTCCCCCCAACCCTTTTCCCCCTGACCACTGAAGGCCTATTCCTTGTATTCATATACTTGGTTCTGTTTTGCTTGTTGTTAGTTTTGCTCATTATTGTCCCGTAATGGGTGAGATCATATGATATTTGTCCTTCACTGACTGGCTTATTTCACTAAGCATAATACTCTCCAGTTCCATCCATGTTGTTGCAAAGGGTACAAGTTCCTTC